>JAKTYL010000024.1:118563-232449 GCA_030578715.1 Magnusiomyces tetraspermus | reverse complement strand
CCTTTGCACATATCCATCAGCATGCTAGCACTTCTGTCACTGACAAATTGGTAAGTCCAACTAATCAGAGACCTTGGAAGCTGCATATATAGCATTGTGTCGACTAGAATGTTTCTATTGACATTGTCAAACGCTCTTTGAATATCTATCATGATTGCCGAAGTAACCTCTTTAGACGTTTCAATTCGCTTGACAAGTTCAAGAACTGTATCAGTAGCACCATAACTATTTCTAGCGCCAAACTTCTCGTTTGGAAGTAGATGGTTTGTTAATTTGGTCAATCTGATCAATCTGATCTGAACAATATTCTCTAGCACCTCGGATGGTACCTTGAGAAGCGAAATTGGACGGTACACTCTGGGCTTCCAATAGTCTGGCATTTTAGGCTTTGGCAGGACCAGGATGATGCCTTCACGCCATGTCTTGGGATGATAGCCTAATTCCACACAGGCCTGAAGAAGCTTGAAAAAATCTCACTCGAACATGTGGGTTCTTCCAGGCTTCTTTCAAAACCTTTCCAGTAATTCCGTCTTCACCAGCTGCCTTATTGCTTGGCGTAAGTCTCAAAACACGACTAACTTCCTCACTCATGAGCTTTGGTCACATTTCGTCAGCTTCACGTTCGATGTCCCTTTCGACTCCATGATCGATTTCTGGCAAAATCGCCTTCCAAATCTCATGACGCTTTTCGTCTGTGTTCATTGTCAGTGAGCCGTCGGCATTTTGAATTTGAGGAATGACTTTCCCTTTGACCTTTCGAATTGATGTACTTTAGCGCTTTCCATATTTAAATGCCTTCCAAACTTTCCAACCACGAATTCCATTGATTAAATCTAGAAGCCCGTAGTTGTTGCTGAAAAGCCTGTTTTTTGGCCTTTGCCATACTGATCATATTGAGCTTTAGTTGCTTGCTTAGGAAAAAATTGCCGGCATCCCTTTGTACACTTAGAGAACCTTGCATGAGTGCGATCCAAGTCTCACCAATGAAACAGAAATTTCAGCGAAATATAATATCATCTTTATATTTGCACAGGGCACAATGCCCTTACCCTAAGGTCGTATGGCGCAATGGTAGCGCATCAGATTGCAGATCTGCAGGTTCCTGGTTCGATCCCGGGTGCGACCTTTTTTGCTTTTCAAAATTTTCAGAAACTACGGAAATTCGTAAACCACTATTCAAATGCTTTCATTTATTAATATATTTTTATTTTTATTTTTGGAGGCAAAGATTTGGTTTCACAAGAGCTTCATATTAGATTGTTACTTTTTATAATCTACATGTTTGATAAAAAATAAAAGCTCAAAGGGAAAGACTTAAGAAACTATGATGAAGTTCTTTAACTCTGAGTGAATCGGTTTTATCATTAAAACAATCTAACAGTTGGATTAGAAAAAAAATGAAATAAGTTTCTTCAAAAAAAAAAACGTAATTGTAAATTTATATTCATTCTTATTTTCAATTGTTATTGATGGACCTATAAAAATCTTACTTACTTAACACTGCCAAATAAATACGAAATTGCAACAAAAGACGTCACGAAAAAATAAAACAGAAAACCTCAATTGGATTGATATGTTATTATCAAGTTTGGAGGGTATTTTTAAACTAGTGAAGGCAGTAGGCTATTATTTTGCTTCCTTAACTAACTGGTTTCAAAAATTCCAATTTGGTCACATGAGTAATCACATACACCAAAATGCGAAAGGGTGGATAATTAGGTTTTAGGTAAAGCTCTTCTTGTCTCCATTATCATTGCTTATTTTTCAATTCAGAGATTTCGAAATTTAACTATTTTTATAATCCATTGGTTCTTTTAAAAGGTTATATTTGGACCCCTTTTTGTTTCAAGAATATTTAATAACAAATTTACCGGAAACAACAATTATTACCAAATGTCTAGCACTCATACCGAAGATCCTGATAGTCCTAATTCCATAAGTCCATTGGACACATCCACCTATTCCCCCTCTACCTCGCCTAACCAGCTCAATGCCTCTGGCTCTGAAGAATTTTCAGGGTTTCGGCTAGGGATTTTCAAAGTCAACACTAATGCCTCACAAGACTCAAC
Organism: Magnusiomyces tetraspermus; assembly: GCA_030578715.1. Taxonomy (NCBI): domain Eukaryota; kingdom Fungi; phylum Ascomycota; class Dipodascomycetes; order Dipodascales; family Dipodascaceae; genus Magnusiomyces; species Magnusiomyces tetraspermus. The sequence continues at coordinate 230,380 of JAKTYL010000024.1, read as the reverse complement.
CACAAAGAATTCAAGCAACTCCAAACTTTCTTCACTTACTGATAATACGTATAATTTGGATAATGGCAAAAAGGTTATACCATTACACTCAACTTCACTATACGATGTTGCAAGGCGTGCTTCTGTTTCTTCCGAATGTATAAACCCTTCGACTTTTCCAGATCCTTTAATTAATGTGTCTGGTTTTCAACTTACTTCTTACCAGTTAAATATACTTAAAAAAAGTCTTGCACAAAACTTTTTGTTCAAAAGTGTTGATGAAAGTGCATTGCATTTGATTTTTGAGTCATTAAAGCAAAAGAAATTTAAAAAGGGCGATATAATTATTAGACAAGGTGATGAAGGCGACTATTTTTATGTTGTGGAACATGGCGCTGTCGAATACTCGATTGGCGATGCTGTGGTTGGTCAAGAGGGTGTAGGGGCATCATTTGGTGAGCTAGCATTAATGTATTTTTCTCCAAGAGCTGCTACCGTCAAAGCTACTACCGATTCAATTCTTTGGGCTTTAGATCGCATCACTTTTCGTCGGATTCTTCTTGATGAGACAGCAACCAAACGTCAAATGTACAAAGAGTTTTTGAAAGAGGTTCCTATTCTTGAACATCTTACTAAATATCAACTCAGTAAACTTGCAGATGCATTATTATCTGAATCCTTGGAAGCAGGCACAAGTATTATTAAAGAAGGTGATATTGGTGATAAGTTTTACATTATTGTAAGTGGCCAAGCTGAAGTGTTTAAAAAGTCTGAAGGTAAGGTTAAAAATTTAACTAAGGCCTCACACTTTGGAGAAGTTGCCCTTTTAAATAATCTTCCAAGACAGGCTACAGTTATCGCGAAAACCAAGGTTTCTCTGGTGTATCTTGACAAGGCTGGGTTTGAGCGACTTTTAGGCCCTATTGCTGATATTCTCAAAGATCAAGATCCTACCAGAAAATGAGAAAGTTTCTTTTCACAACGTTCTTTTTTATTAATTTTTAACTTGTGTATTTTTCAAAAACGATAAAAAAGAATTCATGAAATTTGTCTTTAATGTTAAAGTTATATTATTTCACCAATTTGGCATATGTTGCAGAGACATAAAATTACAATACACAATCAAAAAATTTATGAAAAAACAACATGGGGAACAAATGATTGCAATCTGACAACTAAAATTATCAGAGTATTTTGTTTTGAGTAGGATATGATAAATATTTTCGGAAGGTTCAGACCTAAAAACCAATAGGATAAAGTCAAAAAAGGAAAAAGAATCACGTATTCGAGTCAAACTGATCTAAAACCAGAAACTCATAACAAATCAGCATTCAGATTCATATAGTGCGTAACAGGTCGGCGCCAAGATATTTTAAGGGTGAATAAAATCAAGAAAGTATTTTTTTTGTTTGCGTGTAAGGTCTAATAGAGTGTCTCGATTAAAAAGCTGTTACAGTATAAACTATAAATAGATAAAAGTGTAGATGAGTAGAAGCATACTTTTGCATTTTTCTTATTGATTCGGTTATAGTAACTTCTCTCCGATTCTCGTTGGATGAAAAAGAACACCCGCTGTTATTTTCTTTGTTTTCTGTTTCTGCTTCACTTCTCAAACCGATATTTTTTGTATTTTTTGTGACCAAATTGTTACAGATTTCTTGCCGAACTTAGGGTTTTGACCTTCGACAAGATTTGCGACTAGTATTATAAAATATTAATGATATGCTGATTATATTACGGGACTTTTCAAGAAAGAATTGCTAAAGTGGTGTTTGAATTAATCAATTACACAAACAAACGATAGAATGACTGAAGCTAATACTATACAGAGAGGTCTGAAATATTATCATTTTTAAAATTATCTGATGGTTGATTAATATTGTACTTTATTAATTTAAAAAACCATGAAGGATCTCGCATCAAGATTTAATCAAAAGTGAAGAATTTCCACAAACTGAATACAGGTAAAGTAACCGATATAATTCGTTGAGAAATCCAAAACAAAAATCCAAAAAGTAAAAAGACAACCACGCCTTACGTTAGATTAGCTTGTTTTCGTGGTATTCGTAAGATTTGTAATAAACGGTTTGCAACAAAAAAATAAAAGGTACCAAAACATAATATAATCTTATCACTTGACCAGTTCATTTTCTTCATTTGAAACAGAAAGCTTAATAAACAACTTAGAATCAAATATAAGAGTATTTAAGGCAAGTGTGAATCGATATTACATATGATTACTTTGCTTTGTATGTAGTATTAGTTGTTTTTTGTATGGCAGCAGTAGTACCAGCATGTACTGAATACTTTCATATTCTTGGTGATGATTGGCTATTAATATTTAAGTCGATTGTATTTTCTTCGGCTTATGTAATGTTCATATTTGTCCCTTGACTCTCATTTACCAACTTATTTTTGGTTTAGTTACTCCTTATGCTACTCTGAATGATGTTGTACTTCGTATTAAGGTATATATATATAGCAGAATTTCACTCATCACTGTGTTTTTTTCCGAATAAAATGAGACGGAAATTATACTCGTATTTTATTGTTTTTCCCAATTCAACATAAATACTTGATTATTATACAACAAATAATGACGTCATTCTACAAAACCATAGCTCCAGAGATCAAGAAATTGGCTTTTGAATCTACTAATGATCCTACCTCCAATATTTCTGGTTTCTCTATTCACACTGTCAGTAAAAATGGAGCTATCTTGCTTAATCATTCTGTTGGTAGTATATACTATTCTTCTGCTTTACATCAACTAACTCCTGACCACGTTTTCACAACTACCAGTTGCACGCAGCTTTTTGCTACTATCATTATACTCCAAGCCATTGAAAAAGGTATAGTTTCGCTTGATTCACCAGAAGATGTCGCGAGATGGGCTCCTGAACTCAGAGACATTTCAATAATTCAAGGTTTTCGGCAATTCGATGGCTCATTTTTTCTTATGCCAAAGTCCAACAATTTCACTCTTCGAATACTAATCACCCTTGCATCTGGTTTTGGAGATTGTTTAAACAATAACTTAGAGCCGACATCAGCTGCAAACGAGCCAGAATCTAATTTACAACAACATTTTTCATTCGAAAACAAAAGTTTCATGTCTGGCAGTTCGGGTGGAAAAAAGCCATTTATTTACGGTGTAGGACTAGACTGGGCTCTTACAGTCGCCGTCAGAGCTGAAGGCAAAAGTCTTGCTGAGCTTCTCACATCTCAAATATTTGCACCATTAGGTTTAACCAAGACATCTGTGATTGCCTCTAATAGAAGAGAAACATGTATAGCAGTTCCAACTATGCTTGATCCATTCAGTGCTCAAGTTTTATACACTAGTGCCAGTGCAAGAAGCAATACATCAATACCGTCAATGAACATGCCCTATACTGAAAATGTCTCTCTTGTCGTGAACCCAAAAGAGTACTCACAAATACTTTTAGCGCTAATTAACAAAGGAGTCTATGCTTCAACTAAAGCCCGTATTTTGTCTGAAAGCAGTATGATTCAACTTTTGACGAACATAATCCCAAAATGGTTCAAATCAATGATTCATAAAGATCGCGAATCATCTGATGAATTGTCCTTCCAGCACCATTCGAGGAAAAACCATCAAAAAAGGCATAGTTATGTGCTTTCAAGGTATTTTGCAAACGACGCACCACTCATCAACACAATGCTGGTTTGGTGTGAGTTACCTAACTTGTTTTTTTGGATAGATACTGAACGAGGAATGACTGGAACAGTGGCCCTTCAATACCATGTGCCTACCCCTCCAATCATTCCTGAATTAATGAACAAGATAATGATGGCCTTGTACGAAGAAAGCCCTGAACCCGAGGACCTGGTTTCTAAAAATATATGGATTTGATTTTAGTACCTGTTTCTACTTTCCAGCACTTTTACTCAATTTCAACTCATTCAAGCAACCAAAAATTAAACTCAAAGTTTGCAATAGTCTCAAAAAAAGAGCTGTTTCATACTTTCTTAATATACCGAAAGCAAAAACAATCGAAGTATAGCTTATTAACATTCACCTCTCAAATATTATTATGAGCAATATTTCAATTCAGTACTAAAGTCTTTTGTTAAATGCTACCCATTGACTTTTGTATAAGGGTAATCTTTTTCACCACCATATATATTGATTCTTTGACACTTCCACTCCCACTTTCACTATTTGCTTTGACAAAATATACCAATTAATTGATAGAAACACGCTTTGCCTATACTTATTGTAAGAGCATTCATTTTTTAAATGAAAAACTCATTATTTACAAAAAAAGCTGTCGAAATAAAAATCAGTTACTCGTTACTTTAAACCATTTTGACTACATTATATATATATATTGATGAGCTCCACTGAACCAACTAACGATAATGAATATTCCCCCAAAAAAAATCTACTAGCTAAAACATTAGATCAATGTATTTTTCGTTGTACAGCTCGTCTACAATTTTTTTCATACCTTCTAGAACATTTTTGATTGATATTTTTTTTTTTGCAGAAATTCCAATCACAACCATACTATGAACAAACATATCACTAAACAGAGACAGCTGTCTAAAACTTGGTCGATGTATGCCAGTTAAAGGCTCGGCTTTTGACTGCTAAAAAAATATTGTTAGGTACACTAAACAGTCAAAATAATATACTTTCAGCCGTGCAGTCAACTCTTTCCAACAGTTTGAACCTTTCTGCTTGAAAAATCACACCAAGAAAATGATTGTTTTGGATGTTTTCATTATTCATATAAAGTACTTTTTGAGTATTAAAAAGAACTTTTTCGCCTCAAGTGAAATGAGTACTTGATCACTTGCGGACTTTTTGAAAATTAAATTTAGGTCAAATTTACACACAAAAATATATATGAGTTTCAATTCGCTGTTGCTATGCTATTAATTTTACTTGTTTCCCAATGATGAAATAGCTTGCCATTTGGGAATAATGTTAGCAGCTGCAGCTGCAGCACCTAAAAATCCAACAGTCAAGTCAGACAAACAACCTTGTTCTAGCGACCAGTGTAAAGTCAGTGGGAAATATGACAAGTTAATAATAAGACCTTTGATCCAGGTACCTTTGTTTTCAGCAATTGCTTGCCTGATCTTTTTCTTAATAACTGCTGCACTGGGTGTGACTTTTTCAGTTGCAGACAAACCAGACAATAATGACTCTTTTCCTTCCTTTTCTTGCTCTTTAATAAGTGCCTCGCGTGCTTCAGCGTATGCTTCAGCAACTGCCTTTTTCTTGACAACTTGGTACTCTCTGAAAATTCTGAAAAAGTCGAGCACGACGTGGGCAGCCCAAAAGTAACAACTGCGAAGCCAGAGCTTTGTCTGTGCCGAGTCAGAAACACCTCCTATGATTTTGTGCATTGCCAGGTATGCTACGTTTTCCATAGGTTGGTATACCAAATTGACCAAAACTTGGAGGTATGCAATATAACGCAAAGCGCAGTCTTTAGGAGGTGAATGGTAGGTATCAAATGCCCAGACAGTGAGAGGAACCATTCCCCACAAACGATTGAATATGCGTACATCAGAAATCAAGCTGGAAGCACTGCGAGTATGACTAACAAAAGAAGAAACTGCTTTTGGATCTAACTTTGATAATAAAGAGGCCGCCAAAACAGCAGCTGAAGATGTGCTTTTAGTAGTAGAGATTAACTTCACCAACTCAGAAACGAATTGAAGAGAATAACCGACGAATGCTAAATTAGAGTCGTTGCTGTAGTATGACATAAGCATATCATTTGTAGCTCGCACTCTTTGCTCGGTTCTCAAAGCAGGAGGGAGAGCAAGCTTCAAGGCGTTTGAGCCTTGTCGAGATATTAATGACAGGGTATAGAAAAGCGTAGACACTGACTTTCCGACATTGCTGGGTGGTCGGTTGTTGAAAGGTTTTGAACAGTCGCTGTTATCTTTTGACATATTAAAAAGTATTATATGCGTATCTGTGTATGCGAGGCAACAAGCGAATACAATAATGAGTCGAAATACAATCCGTAAAACACAGCAGGTCTATATTTAAACAAAAATCATGAAAATTGAGTTGAAACTCAATGAATAAATAATGGAAAAGTAGAAGTTTCAATGCAGGAATCTGGAGCTATTTATTTGGTCCGTACTCGGTGTAAATTGCCAGCGGATAAATGGAGGCATAGTTTACACGGATAGATAAAAGCTCAATATACCTCGGATTTTATGTATTGATCCAAATTATCGTTGATGACATATTTATCACTAATCAGCGCTAAAAGAACAATTATCACTAGATAGACGCTATCCATGAACTGTTTATTTTTTTTTCAGAACAGCAAGTTCAGAAATTGCTTGATGTTGTGGACAATCTCGTTTGATATATATAATGGATTGTAGAGTTGAGTTGGTAATTATTGTATACCGTGTTTTAATCATGTCGCATATTTTTTTTGTTTAAGTTTTCAAATCAAAAATAGATATGGGCCTGACAATTTGTGACAAATATATTGAGGCTGAAATATGGCGAAGTAATCTTCACATAGACATACAAAAAAACAGTAATAAAAAACGAGAATTAATAATAACGAAAATAAAACACCCAAAACAACAAAATAAAACGTACAAGATGTAAGAAAAAGAAAAGAAAGGGAAAACTGTTAAAAATATTCATAAAGGCTTAAATTTCACTAGAAATATCACAAGTCAACCATTCGTGCTTTAATGCTTCACGAGCAGTGATTCGCTTTTCTGGATCGTAAATAAACATTTTACTTAGAAGATCGTGGAATAACCTCCAATACCGCTCATTGGCAGTAGGCATGAATGGGATTGCTTCTTCCAAGAGCACACCAAGGTTGCGAGTAGATTCCACTACTTTGCGAGATGGCTTTGTAGTTGTAGAATTTGGATAGTTAATTTTTAATGTCTTTTTGTTCACCAGTACTCGGCCAGTTGTGTTTTGAGTGGCTTTGTTTAATAAATACTCATCAAACTGCCTTCCTAAAATCCGCTCCATTAACGCCAGATGTTCCAAATTATCGTGCGTATGAAATAAAGCGTCACCAATACACAGTTCCACTAGTATACAGGCTATGGACCAGATATCGCAAGGAAAGGACCAGCCTATTCCCAGTAAGATTTCAGGGGCCCTGTAGTGACGAGTCGATACCACACCGTGATGATACTCGTCGTTGAAAATAGCAGAGCCGAAATCAATGAGACTGATATGGGTATTTTTTAAGTATTTGCGCTGGACTTTGCGGTCATCCATGTCAACATACTCGCCTGTTTTAAATGTGGCATCTTTTAGTAAAATGTTCTCGGGTTTCAAATCAGTGTGGACGAGACCCAAATCATGAAGGAAACACACGGAAAGAAGTAATTGACGAGCAAATGATTGCACATGGCTAGCTGGAAATGCTAAAAAGTGATTAGAGCGTAAAAAGTCATAAACACTCATGGCCAAAAGGTCAGTAACAATGCACATATGACCCCTATACATGAACGATTCTCGAACATGAATGCACTTGTATATATTTTGGGGGTCATATTTTTTGACCGTCAGCAAAACTCGGAGCTCTGTTTTAGAGGCTTCACGATATTTTGGAATGGCACGAATTACCTTGACAGCACAATAACGGCGCTGTTGTCTGTCATATGCAGCAAACACTTTTCCAAAAGTGCCTTGGCCCAGAATCTTTGTGACCTCAAACCGGCCATCTACAATTTGACACGGTAGCTTAATGTCCAGATAGCCGTCCTTGTCACGGTTAATGTCTTTTGGTGTATGAAGCTCTTGAATATCTCTGATGTAATGTGATGGGAGATCTGTGCATTTTTGTATAGGAAAGGGGGGAGGCTGATACGCAATTTCTGATATCCGTCGGCGCTTACGATGAAGGCCATGAGATGAAGTCCTTGGATTGGAATTGAGTGTCCGGGATTTCAGTACAGAAGATGTATGCAGGGAAGTACTAGGACTGTACTGGTCAGATAGAGGCGGTTCATGAGATCCAGCTGTTGTGCTCCATTTACGTTTAGTGCTTTGGCTAGATGCAGATGTGAAGGCCCTAGTCGATGATGGTGCAGAGCCTGTGAATATTACATCGTCATCATCGCTTTCTTTGTCCTCATCCTCAACATCGTGATTATCACCATTGAGTCTATTCTCGTCATTTTTTTCGTTTTCTGCATAATTTTCTAAAGATTGGGATTGTATTGCTGACTGTTGAGAACTGGAGTTTAGTAAATGCGCCTGGTCAGTCTCTTGAAAAGGAACTACACGTTCATCTTCATCCTCGGAAAGTACAATGACTTCGCTAGGAGGACCGTTTTTGTAAAATTCATTCCAGTTGGGAGGCCCACTGCGTTTAGCTGACCTTGAGAGAGGAGTCTGGCGAGCTACACCAGAGCTAGATGAGCGGAGGCCCTGTTGGAAAACAAAGGGCATAGCTGAAACGTTGGCCGCCATGAAACTAGGAGGGAAATTGAAAAATGTACAGGGTAATTTTGGCGACGAGCTGAGCGTCTAAAAAATGAAAAAACAAGGTAAACAAAGAAGGCTTGGGTGGGGTTGAGATAGTCAATGTTGATGGCAGTGGTGGAGTTTGTTGTAATCGAGCTAGGATTAGGCACTGTCTACAGTGATCACAATGATGGGACGTGGGCACGTGTGATCAACTTTAATCTTTATTTCACGTATTGCTCAACAATACAGCACTTCTTTTTTAGAAATTGATATTTATCAGAAGTACCAAACCGAAACACTGAACGTCTCAGTCAATGGTGGCGTCGGACACGAGTACCGACCAGGGTTAGGATGTGATGAACGGGTATATCTGAGAATGATTACATACTAGAGACCGCTGGTTCTCAAATCATTGCTGGACCCTGAAAACATTAACAGAACCAGAGGTAATGAAGGAGAAAAATCAACAAGAATAATAAACACAAAGTGTATTGCTCAAATACTCAAAATAGTGTGAATACTCATTTGGAAGATGACAAACTTTCCCAAATTTGTGGAGCTGTAACACTCCAAACAATAATCAGATCCATTCAAATATCATATGCTGATAACTCTGTGGAGTAGTTAGCAACATAAACTATTTAAATAACTACATTTTTATGAACGTGAATAATAATAGTAAAGATATGATCTATTCGGCAGCTGAAAGCTGAAAGAAATTTGAGCCCGATTAACCAAAATATCAAACTTGATATGGTAAAAACTCTTAATATATTTGGATCAAGTGAGAATAAAATATTGTAGATACATTAAATTTGTGATCACGCCATATACACATGATATCCAATATCAATGATTTAATCTCTTAGAACTAGTTTCTGACACGAATCAACCAACCTTTTTAACATTCGTTTACTACAAACATTTTCATCATTGTGATTTTAATATTTATATAACTGATTGAGTACATCACAACACAACGCAACACGTCATAAAACCCAATGAAAATTTTGGAAACTTCGTCACACATCTTACAGCTTTTTCCGGTTTCCAAGACCCCTTATTATGCGCTTATTGACCGTAAAAAGCCAATTGACTACCTTATACAGCCATTAACTGCTCTATTGGCATTGTCTCTTGTGGCAGATGGTGGTGAAAATGACCCTCAAATAAAAATATCATTTTCAGGTGTTTCAATTGGCGAAATACCGTCATCAAATCCATCCCAGTTAGCCGACTTTTTGCTTTTTTGGAAACAAGCTGCTTCGTCTATTCCAGATTATGACGACAGCATGGCAATTAAAAGTTCATCTACATTTTCGTCTAATGCCTACAAACCAACATTGGATAATACTGATGATCCGGATGGTTTCAATACTGACATCACAAGACCTCAAACCACATCTGATGAATTGCACTTAAAAAAGAATCTCATTCAAAGCATTGCTCCATTGAAATCCCAGTTCATTTACAACAAGGAGTTGAAAATTAGATGCGTTACTTGGAATTTGCATGCGGAACCTCTTCCCAAAGCTAATATCAAATCTTTACTAGGCCTAGATGTAGCACCGAGTTCTAAAAGCAATGCTCAGCACGACAACTCATCCAGTCACCCTTTTGATATTTATATTATCGCAGTTCAGGAATCTGATCAACTAGGTCCCAAAAACCTGTACGCCAATCAGAACACTCTCAAGGCTACCAAGGATTACATTATTGCCACTCTGGGCGGCCCCAGCCAGTATCAAATAGTAGCTCACAATCAACTGCTTGGTATTTTATCATTAATTGTTTGTTCCACTCCTTTAATCCCGCATTTGTCTAATTTTTATCAAAACACTACCGGAACGGGACTTTTCGGAATTTGGGGAAACAAAGGCGCAGCGTTGAACTCGTTTCATGTGGGCCAGGATCTGACGATCGGTGAAAAAGGTACTGAAATTTCCATTTTGAACTGCCATTTGACCCATGGCGAAGGCGTACAAGGTGCTGAAAGACGACGCTGGGAACTAGGAGAAATCCAGAAAAAATTGGGACTAGAAGGTCTTGTTGGTAAGAGACAGCCTTCTACATTGTTTTCAACAAAAGGTGGAAATGAACAAGGAGAAGAAAAGCCTGACCATGAAATTGGTTTGGTTGATTACACCTATGATGACAAGAAAGAGTCTTTGGAAGAACAAAGAGCCAAAAATTTCGGGAAAGTCAACAGAAGCCTGAAGGTTGAGTTAAAGGAAGAGAAGGCCAAAGAAGAAGAAATAGAAGATGATGATAGCGACGATTTTATTGTTTCTGAAAGTACAGATGAGGAAGAAGATGAAGAAGAAGAACAAAAGATAAAGGAACAAAAAGAAAAGGAGCAGAAAGAAAAGGAACGAAAAGAAAAGGAACGAAAAGAAAAAGAGCAAAAAGAAAAGGAGCAAAAAGAAAAGGAAAAGCCAGCACATAAAGAAAAAGAGATAGAGATGCCGACAACAGAATTGAAAGAAGCGTTGAAATTACCTGGATCCAAATCTAAACAAGAGCCTGAGCCCGCATCAAAAGCAACAACCTCCGGAGCTACTTCTCAAAATCTTTCCACTAGGAATTCGGTAGGCTGTTCTGACCAAAAGCTTACTTTTATTATGGGAGACTTAAACTATCGTGTAGCTCTTGAACCTGATGTTGTTTTAGATCTCGTGGAGCACAAAGACTATGCTACCCTTTTATCTGCTGACAAACTGTCTCTTGAGCATAAGGAAAAGAACATTCTTCCATTGTACAGCGAAGGAGATATAAATTTCCCTCCTACTTACAAATTTGCAGTAGGAACTGATGATTACGACGAGTCGAAGGTTTCTGGATCTAGCGGGTCAAAGGCTAGATCTCCGTCTTATACTGACCGTATTTTCTACAGAGCTGTCAATGCTTCTGAGCCTCAAACTGCTTTTCCAACACCAAAAAACAATAGCAGTGACAATAACACATCAACATCAGTAAATTCTGTATCGTCGTCTACAGCATCTTTGCTATTTCCCCCTCTTCCTTCAACATTTTGCAAACTAACTAAGTATGATTCTTTAATGAATTATACATTGAGTGATCATAAACCAGTAATTGCTGATTTTCAGGTAGATGTTCCGTTGATTGATTTTGAGAAACGCAAGGAAGCTGTTCAGAGTGTTTTAAAGGAGGCAGATGACCGCGAAAATTCTTCGAAACCAACAGTTTTGGTAAATCCTAGAGAAGTCACAGTGAAAAACGCTATTGTTTTGAAGGAATCTGATGCATCTGTTGAAATCGAATACCAAGTGAATGCTAACAGTCCAGACAAAGTACTTCATTGGGAGATTTCTCTGGCACCTGAAGCTATGACCCAGGACGACGAATTTGATGAGCAACTACAATCACTACGAGAAGATGAGAACAAGTTGAATGCTAAGAATGCTGGGGTACAACCAAAACCAGAGGATGAAAACAATGTTTTCTTGAAATCAATTGCACCTGTCCCCTCTAAAGCTGCTAGTCGCGCAACTTATTTATCTCAATTACCGCATGTGTCTGTTCCCATCCAGATATATCCCAGAAGCGGAGTATTGCCTCCTGGCGGCAAACAACACATTAAGTTTAAATGTACACTCCCTGTAACTCGAGGCCGCAATAGCAGTACGATGCGGGTCGCAATTCTTAGAATTGTGAGCACACAGGACATGTTTATTCCTATTGAGTTTTCTGCATTGCCTACCAGTTTGGGTACTTCATTGGATATGCTTTCGCGCTACACCAACGGTGCGCGTACAGGTAGTAAAGAATTACTATTGGAAGACAACGCTTCCAATATGCCTAAAGAGATTTGGAGCTGTGTCGATTATTTGTGGCAGCATATGGAAGAAATTTATGGATTTGATACCAAAGACGTTTATTGCAAAATTGCCAAGGAAGGTTCTAATGCTGATGATGCTGCACATTTGTATGTTCCACCTGACTTCAATCAAATCCACTCCAACAAGCTGTTTTTTGAAGTTGCTTTGCAAAAGGGTGAGCCTTCATTGCAATCTCAAATTCAGGAGTGGCTTGATACTGGTGTTGATTTTGACACTATGGTTTTGGATGCAGCAAACAGTATCCAAGATCCTGATGCGCCCTCGTTCATTTCATATTTCCGTGATATGCTAGAATCAGTTAGAAATAATGGTAGCGGTGGCTGGCTTTCTTCACGCAACAAGATACCAGACGACAATGCTTTATTTGCAAACTCGCAAATCAAGTACATTGAAGCATCATCTGCAACTAAAACAGGCACCTCTCCAGCCTCTTTGCTGCGAACTGACAAATCACAAGTTGGTATTTATTCTGTTGGTGCTCAGTTTTTGGTATTGTTGCACTATTTAGACGGATCAATTATTCCTAGCGAATATTTTCCTGTGGTTTCCAAAGGACGGGAGGGTGCCTTGCTTATTCTGGAAAAACTTCCTCGTGTGAACGTGAATGTTTTGCTGTACGTCATGTCTTTCATGAAGTTGATTCTCGATAAGGAAGAGGAAATAGTGTGTTTGAGGGAGGCTGCAGAAAGAAGAGTGAAGAATTTGTTGAAAAAGAATTTGAATAAGAAAGATAAACCTGAACCTGATACACAATCTAAGGTGAATGATGCACCTGCCGATAGTATAGAGAGTGAAAAGGACGCAAACGATGAACCGAAAGCCAGCAACGAAAATAATAAGCCCAAGTCCAATACTAAATCTGATGACAAACAATCTTCTAACGATTCTGAAGGTCCAAATGAGAAGAGAAGTTCCCTTTCACTTTCTTCCCTTGGCACTGCTATTGGTTCAGTTGGTGCAGAATTCAACGCTGGCCTCAACCGTTCAGTCAGTGCCGTCCGTAAAGGTGGTAAAGAGTTTTTTGAAGAGACTTTGCCCAATGTTGGCACGACCGTTGGAACCAGCATGGCATCTGTCACTACAACAGTTGCATCAGGAGTAGGAAATGCATTTTCTGGAATTGGTAGCAATAACTACAGTAAGTCAAGCCTTGATACTGATAATGTTTTCCCGACGGATCGTTCGGTGTCACAACAGGGTAGTAGTACAGGAGACCACAAAACCCTTTCAAACGAATCGTTGGTTGAACTTAACAAGGATTTGCTGTTGCCGTCACAGAAAGCTGGCTCGTCATCAATTACTAACACCCAACCTACACCTTTACCTTCTCATATTTCTTCGCTTATGGACGATGATGGAAAAATTGAAGGTAAACTGGCTGCAAATTCTGCAAGACTCTTGGGGAGAGCAAAGCAATTACTCGATTTTATGGACCCATACATTGTTGAAAAACCTGCTGGTTTTAAAGAAGGAAGATCTACCAAAAACCAAAGAGTTGAATTCATGTTGGAGTTAATGGGAATGTGAATTATCATATCTATTTATTTATTGTTATTTTTTAATTCATAAATTTTCATTACCAACTATAAATAAACCCCGAAATGTAGTATATAAAAAATACATAAATTTTACAAGAAAAAAAAAATGTAGATACCATTGAAAAATAAAAAAAAAAGTTTAGCAAATGATGCTGATATAAAGATAGCAATAGTAAGAAGGAAAAAAAAAATTGATTCGTAATTGTCTAAACCATATAATATGAATTTTCAGCAGTAGTTTTTGCCGCTCTTCTGGACAGGCCTCCGCCAATAGTAGCACTTCGACCTAGCGAAACACTGTTTCTCGTACGATGACGTGAGACTGCTGTTCCCATTTCTGAAGCTAATCCCTTTGTACTAATGCTTGAGACAGAAACTGAAGAAGGAAGAGGTTGATTTGTTTTGGGTGTCGTCATTGAGGAAGTAGGTGAAGAAAAAGAAGATGAATTAGGGTGAACTGGATGAGATGTATTGCAAGATTTAAAAGATGGGCTGTAAGATGGAGATGAGTTTAGTGTAACATGTTTGGATGATACAGGTGTACATGGTGGCTCATCAGATTCGTCAATGAGCTGTGCATGTAAGTTTCCCATAGACATTGCGCTACGGGGTAAACGACCTGACGATAAAGGAGTTGATGGTGGTGGAAATGTGGGATTGAACTGACGACGATTTTCTGTATCTTTTGAATCAGGTTGATAAAGAGTTGTATTGACTGAACGTTTGTAAGGTTGTTTTGATAAAGATTGGTTTACAGCTAAACTTTTTGATTTTCCATGATGACCCTGCTGCAAACCGCCTGAATGACTTCCAGTGTTACGAGCGTCATCACCTACTGTCACATTTTTGATATCTTCAATAAAAGACCAAAATTGAGTACCGATTTCTTCAACTACTCGCTTGCCATAATGAATAACATGGTCTGTAGTGCCAGAACCATTTGGATCAACCTTGTCGTATAAACCACTATTTACTCCGCCAGAAGCGTAATAAGCACCATCTTCAAATGAGAAATCAGTAGATAAACTCATTCCATGTATCCTTTGGTTATTATTATTATTATTGTTGGTATTGAAGGAATCAGGGGCATAATTATTGGTAACTGATCCCGAAGGAGGGTGCATATTTGATTGATAAGCAGAAAAATTGCCATATTTCGAAGAATTGAAAAAATTCAATGAAGGACTTGCATTCTTTGAGCTTTCATTGGGCTCTTCTAAAATAGATGAAGATATTGATGAAGCCGAAGAGTTGGAAAGGGAATTTGAATGTCTTGACGAGGAGATTGTTGAGGTGGAAGATTCTGAAGCATGACTATGTAGAGGGTATGACGATCGTTGGTTTGAAGAAGTGTTGTTTTGAAACGGAGATCCACTACGGTCAGATAATGATGTCGGGGCATGAGACATTACAAGACGTTTTTGCATAGAAGCGGAACGCTTCAGATTTCCTTTTGGAGAACTGGAGGTACTCGCAGACGAAGAATTATTAGGTCTAACAATATCTTTAGTTGGAACTTGTTTTTTGAATGCCTCCAAGTCTTCTTCAGCTTGTACTAGTTTTTGTTGCATCCGATTTATTTCGTCACGTAGCTCCACAATTCTGCGTTCCCGGAACGCTAATTGGGAAAAATAATATTCCACAGCTGAAGTTGCTGCGCTAGAACCAGGAGTTGTAGAGCCACTAGAAGACACAGATGAACTCGAATATGTTTGCTGGTGATGACCAGTTCTGGGTATTGAAGCAGGACCGGCAGAGGAATTTGTTACTTGCTGTTCTGAATGCGCAACCACCAAAGGAGAAGAGCTTCCTGTAGTAAGTGAGGCCAAAGAAGGTGAACGTGTTTCTGCGGTAAGAGTCACTTGAGAAGAAGATGAGGGAATTAGAGGCATGCTTGTGGGTAGAGCAATTGGGGAATCAAGGCTGCTGTTTGAAGGGTCATTTTCGCTGGAATGTGATGCCAAACCCTGGGAATTAAAGTTTTGCGATGCCGAGGAATGAAGCGATAAAGTTAAAGACGCGGAACGAGATCTTAAAGTTCGATGGCTCTTACTCATCAAAGCATCATTGAGATTGGAGAGAGACTCTGGGAGAACCAAATCGTTTGAAGAACTTTTTGAGCGTGATGACTCTGGAGAATTCAATTGGGTATGTGATGCCACGGATATTGAGGATCCTCTGAAATGAGAGGGTTGATGAGTTAAAGAAATTGAACGTGATGGCAGTCTTTCAGTGAGCGGTTTTGAAGTCGAGCTTTGGGAGGGAGATCCAGGATTTGAACTATTGACTATAGGAATACTGGTAATACTCATTGACAAACGTTTTCTAGTTTTAGGAGGCCTTAAAGCCGAAGGGACAGTTTGCTTGGGAGGATGCTGGAAACCATTAGAGAGTATATGGTTGCCAGTGCCTGGCTCTAAAGCAGGTAAGTCTAAAGACATTGAAAATGTTTCCTGAAAGATTGTTATGAGCTTGATGATATCTGATTGACTCGGTCAATTAGAGGCTTAGCGTGTGAAACTAAGATTGGGTATATAAATGGATATAGGCGATGATAGTATATAGATAAGCTTAGTAGGGCTCAAAAAGTCAAATAATGAAATTCTAACGTGGTATTACAATATCCTTTTTGTATTTTGTCTCCGTGCAGAATAGAAAAAAAAGCGAAAATAAATGAGGAAGTAAAAAAATTAACAGGAAGGATTAAGTCGAAGGTCTGTTTTTTGGCATATTTGATCCCGGAGATGGTGAGAAAGGGGGCATTCGTGTATGTATCGAGGAAACTCTGGCATGTGCGGCATAGGGCTGTGATAGTTTGGTTAATTACAATAAATGAAACACCACACACTGTCATTACACTTGTTGTCCTTGGAAAATTATAGCGATATTTGCAACTAGTCACGTCACTATCGCGTGACTAATCCAACTTAAAGGTACACTAATATATACTTTGCAGTAGAAATTTTCTGAAATATAAGCCCACACTATTAATTAATGAATATTTACACGGAATAAAAACATATATAAAGCTGTAAAATAATAGTTATTTTTATTGAATTATTAGAAATAAAACCATTGGAAACAATCGGATCTGTTTTGAGCTATGGTATTGTTTCATTATATGTCAAAGCTTGTTGTTTTAATGCCCTTTTTTTTTGTTTAGCGTCTTAAATTCATGCACAATCCTCCGCCCCTTCACAAACTTTTTTTTCAATTCTTTTTTTTCTTTTTTTTTTTTTTCAACCTCCTTCCTTGGACTTGATATTTTTCTTAAAATTACAACTAAATCCATCTACTTCCAGCATTAGCAGAGATGGCCATTATCAAATGGAGCAAGTCTAAAAAAGACAGCAAAGCTTCGGCTCTGAACACGTCTTCGTCTAATCCTGCTTTACCTATGTCACCAACTTCGCCAACTCATAAAACCTCTGTTGGCTCTCCTCCGGTACAATCACCACATTCTGGATTGAAGTCAAAGTCTTCAAGCTCTTCATTTTCAAAGAGTCCACCACCTCAATCTTCAAACTCTAACAACAATATCTCTAATAACGCTAATAATACTCAAGGCTTAATCAACATTAACAAGTCTGTTCAGCCTGATCAATCGAATCCCCCTAATGGAACTTCTTCTAATAATAGCCATATTCCTTCTTCAATTCCTGTGAAGATGACACCGTTTTCAAACGGCCAACCTATATCATCTCCGTCGCTTCAAAAACAGCAGAATTTGCAAAATCAGGCTTTTCCTTCTACTTCAAATTCTCAGCAACATGGTTCTGGCAAACCTTTTATGAAACCCGGGGACTCAAGCACAGCAGGCCGAAATAATAACAATAACAACAATATTCCTGGTAATTTCCCACCTCAGCAACAACAGCGTGGTCAAAATGGTCATCCTCCTCAAAATCAACAACAAAGATATCCTCCTGGCGGATTCCCTTCAAACAACCAACAATCCATGCAGCCTAGAAATCAGCAAGGATACCCTCCTTTTTCTGGCCCAAATCAGCAAACTCAACAACCTTTGCAACAAAAGGGGCCATTATCTTCACCACCTCCGGCCGTGGTGCCTCAATACCCCTGGTCACAATGTACAATTTCAAACGTGTCACCTTTTCCTCGATACGGCCATGCAGCTAATCATATTGCTGCGCGCGATGGTGAGGTTTTTGTCATGGGTGGCTTGAAGGGCTCAAACGTTTTTGGCGATTTGTGGGTTATTGAAACTGGTATGTGCTCTACTCGTTTGTTTATTGATGTGTTAATTAGCCGCCTGGATATGGCTAGAAACGACTGCAAATCGCATTTAATAAAACCTTAATTACGTTTAACATATTTACTAACTTGTTTTCGGGATGCTTTACCTGACTTACCTTTTTTTTTTTTTTTTTTTTTAACTTTTAGACTCACTTACGGGCTATTTACTTGAAACTGAAGGATGCCCTACTCCTCGTGTTGGCCATTCTTCTCTTTGTCTCGGAAATGCCTTTATTGTATTTGGTGGTGATACTAAAGTTGAAGAAACAGATATTCTTGATGATAACCTGTACCTTCTTAATACCAACACTTTAAAATGGACTATTCCTCAGCCTATTGGTCCACGCCCTAGCGGTCGTTATGGTCATACCATTTCTACAGTTGGTTCTACTCTGTATGTGTTTGGCGGTCAATGTGACGACTACTTCTTTGACGATCTTGTTTCTTATGATCTGTCCACTTTGCAATCTCCAGATTCCAAATGGAATTTCATTAAGCCAAACTCCCCATCTCCTCCTCCTCGTACCAACCACACCATGATTACTTTTGATGAAAAACTTTATTTGTTCGGTGGTACTGATGGAAAGCTTTGGTACAGTGATACATGGTGCTTTGATCCTCGCACTCTTGTTTGGACTCAGCTTGACTGTGCTGGCTATATCCCTTCTCCTTGTGAAGGCCACTCTGCTACTATTGTTGGAGATATTATGTACGTCTTTGGAGGTCGTTCTTCTGAAGGCAAAGATTTAGGCGCACTTTCTGCTCTTAAGATTCCTTCACATAAGTGGTTCAGTTTTCAAAATATGGGCCCTGGTCCTTCTCCTCGCTCTGGTCATTCAATGACAGCTTTTGCTGGTCACAAAATCTTGATTATGGGTGGTGAAAGTCCAGAGTTTGATCCTCTTGACCCAACCGGCCAAGAAATTGCTTCAACCAACTTGGTTTACGTTTTGGATACTTCACGAATTAATTATCCTCCATCAGCTAATGAATTTGTTCCACAAAAGAATCAAATTGCTAACTCTGATGAGGCTCAACAGCAAGGACAAGCTCACGGACAGTCTCAAAGTGATGAATTACCATTGGCTCAACGGGATGGTCAAACTGAGTTTAACAACAATAATCCTCCTCCTCCTTATGGAAACGCTTCTCAAGATTCGAAAGCCAACGTCAAAAACAGAGACCGATCTACCTCCGTCATATCAGAGCTTACTCCTGGTGTCGGTTATGAACGTGTGGATGTAGGTGATTCAAGATCCGTCACCGATGAATCTGACGGTTATCATGATGTACATGCTCATTCCATCAAATCTGATGAGGTTTCTTCAAGTGTAGGTAGTGTTTCTCTCAACCACCCCACAACTATTTCTGAAAGCCAAGCTGAAGATGGTGATGATGATACTGCTGTAATTGAGCCAAGCTCTGCTTCTTCAACTCAACAACACTACAATGGAAATTTGCAAAAAATTGGTAACAATTTTGCTCCACCTCTCATCTCTAATTCTACTTCATCTTCTCAGTATTCTGATCCCAATTCTAGCAATCCTGACTCGGTTTCATCTCCGATCGAAAGTCATAACAATTCCGCTGTCAACGGTTTGATCGCTGCTGCATTTGATACCAAACCTGCTTTAAATAAATCAGTTTCTTCACCCAATGAATCGTCCACCAGCGTTACTACTATTTCTTCTCAGAATGGAAAGCCTGAAGATAGAACACAATTTAATCGTGCAATGGATGACTCTATGCCTAGTCAATCTCTTGTTTCTTTGCCTGATCCAGTCTTCCCCGGAGCTCTTCCTATTCGCGGAGATGAAAATAGTAATGAAGAAAAAGCTGAGCTTCTTAATGCACTTTCCGAACTTAGAGCGGAGCTTTCTGAAGTGCAAGCTGATATAAAGACTCAAGCTGAGCAAGCCTCTGAAAAAATCACTAAAGCTGAAAAAGAACGCGATGAAGCACTGGCTAAACTTAGACAGTTTGAAGGAAAACCTGGTTTTGAAAATGAGGCTGGTACTTCTGAAAACGCTCTTTCTGATAGTATTAATCCCGTTGGTATCTCTGATCGATCCCTTGGAACTTCCAATTCTGCTCAGGAAAAGGAAATTTTTGAGCTTAAGAAGCAAATTGAAGATTTGCAAAATGGTAAGCATGGCGCAAACAATCTCAGCGGTGCTGATTCACATTACGACTCTGAGCGGGATTATGATCAAATTCTTGCTCGCAATGTCAATCTTGAGCAACAGCTGCGTGAATTTTCTGACAAGTCCATCTTAGCAAAGCATGAATCATTCAGACTTCGTGCTCAACTTGACGAAATCCTTGCACGTTACAAAACTTTGGAAGACTCAACTGAGGACCACGTCAACACCATTGCTGCTGCTACACTCACACTTTCTGCTACCCAAACTAAGCTCATGGAAGCCGATAAACTTTTAACTTCCCGCAACGAGGAAAAGGATGCACTTTTGAAACAAGTTGCCAGCCTTACATCCGAACTTGAGACATTAAAGGCGGAACACAAGTCGACCACTGATATGCTTGAGCAGAATCGTGCATTTTCTGTCGCAAGCCACTCTGATGGCTCCAATATTGAAGCACTCAACACTAGTGTTAACAAAATTGTGGCCATGTGGGCTGGATCTAAAATGTTCAAGAAGATATCTAATAGCAATGCTAATAGATCTGTTGATGCTGATGATGATGCTCAACCTGAAGAGTATGAGGAGATTGAGTCTCCTAAGTACAACGCTCTTAAGGCTCAGCTCGAGGAGGTTCAAGAACTTTATGAGTCACACCAAAAAGCGTCTACTGATGCTGCCCGTGATTTGGCTGCTAGTCTTGGGCAGGTTTCTAGACTAAAACAGCAGTTGAGCAAGTCTGAAGAAAAAGTCCAGGTTAGTGAAAACGAAATCGAATCACTCAAGTCTTTGTTGGAAGAAAAGCATGTCGAACTTCAAACACATGCTGCCAAACTTGATACCCATCAGCGCTCATTGAATGAGGCAAACGAAAAGTTGAAGAAAGCAAGCGTTGAAACTGACGACAGAGTTGTTGATCTTGAAAAGCGTTCTAAGGATCTTGAGCAACAGGTTAGTGAACTTGAGAAGCAATTGCATAGCTCCAAGATGGATTTGGAGGAATACGAAGAAAAGTATAACCAGCTTGATAGTGAGTACACTTCAACATTGACTTACACTACAACCTCTGAGAAAGCATTGAACAAAACAAGAGAGGAGCTTACTAAACTCAGAGATCAAAACGCCAAACTTGTGGAGGAAGTGAACAGCTTGAAGCTTCAAGTCGCTGAAGCTGATGATGAAGATAATGAGAGTGTCAATAGTCGCGGAGTTCGAGACTCTGACAGTGTGTTGAGTGGCTCTAACAAATTTGACCGCACAAACAGCGGAGGTGGTTCGCGAATGAGTACTGCCAACCGCTACAACTCTCGTCAAATTGATTTGCAGCTTCGTGACTTGAGAGCACAGATCATTATCTTGCAGGAAGAAAAGGACGATTTGCAGAGCAAGTCGCTTGAATTGAAAAAGAAATTGATCACTCAAGATGAAGAGCTTCGTGATGCCAACGAAACTATTGATCGATTGATGCAGGAAAATCAGTTGATGTACGATAATCATCATCAGCAACAGCAAGAGCAAGAGAATCAGCATGAACAGGTCCACCACCGGTATTTAAGTCAGGGTCATCAGCTTCGTAAACTGGGATCAGAAACTGAAAATGTATATCCTCAAACCCCGCCAAGATCAACATCCACCTCTAAAAGCTCTCATGCATTTTCAAACTCTGACAGCTCCACTACTTCCGTGTCCCACGTCAATACGTCTGTTGCTGGTATTGACGAAGAATTAGAGCAGAATTACCCAGTTGTCAAGTTGAATTCAAAGGCAGGACCTAATTTTGATGCTGATGCGACCGTGCCTAATTCCCAATTCAATTCATCATCCAACTCTGATTCACGTTTGAATACCACTTCTAACATTAACAACCGCAACAACGCTGATACCGGCAAGAAAGCCGACAGTAACGCATCCAGTGCTCTTGTTAACAGCAACCAGCCGATTGTTCTTCCCAAGTCTGATTCTCCTGTATCACCTGAAGAAGCTGATCAAACTTTGAACTCATTATCAAGTGAGCTTGATCAAATTCGTAACAATAGAGAGAGATTAAGCGGATTGTTGAATAGCAATGTTAATAACTTGGGCACTATGTCTTCACAAGGACCAGAAAAGTGAAGAGAGAAAACAAAAAACAGGAAAAGTGAATGGGAGAATGAGAAAATATAATGAAAAGATAGAAACTTGAAGAAACAACAAAATTAATAACTTTTGTTTTATTTGGTAATACGGCTTTTCCTTTTTTTTTTTGTGATATTAGAATTTTTACGGGAAATACTTATAATATTTATTTAATATTTTTTAGATCGTTATATCTTTTTAATTGGTTGATTTTTTTAGTTTTCATCCTTTTTTTTTTCGTACTAGAGATAGATTTTATATTGCTAGTTTATCATATGTTTTTAATATCTCTGTTTAATTTTTCTTGTTTTGAAAATAACTATTTTGATTTACCGTCAAGTTATTGTAAAGTGAATCTTTGCTAGTTACCCGTCGACATTTGAAATCATTCAAGTAAACTTTGATTGAATCAAAACCAAGTAAATTGATAAACATGTTGGTTGGAAGTCCAAAGGTCGTCGAGATCAAGTTCTCACATCGCTTCCCAAAAAGCAGTTTTAGATATTTTTTGTTTTTATAAACGATTGGTACAAAACCTTGTCACCAGGTATTTTATGTATTTATGTATTTATTTATTTTTCTGACAGTCTTTACTCCATAAACTTTCATGTTACGTTGATACCTCATAATATACTAATAAATTCATTTTTCCATTGTATATGTATATATATTCGTGTCCTTTTTATTGACTTTTTCAATGAAAACAATATGGAAATTACATTTTTAAAAATATTTGGGGCTAAAAACAGAGCAGTGGCGAATTGAGAAGGGGCTGGAGGAAAAAAAAAACGGAATGGAGGTTAAAGGAGGCAAAAATCCAGAGCTCAAAATCCAAACAGGTATAAAGTTTAGTAATGACGTCTTGAAATTTCAAAACACTTTAAAAAAGAAGTGTAATAAGTAACTAGTTTAAAACCAGCCTTTCACCCTGCTTTAGTGTGGGGTTTTCTTAATCGTTATGGTTTTTTGTATTTATTTATTTTTTTTATTTTTTTTTTTTGTTAAAAGTTTTCATGTAAACACAGGAAATGCTAGAAATGAACATCTCATTTGCTTAGCTCTATTTAAATGTTCATGGTTAGTTTTCACGTCATATTACACTGAGCATGAACTAGTTATGTCAAAATTTAGAAGGCAAGTCTTTTTCAAATCAGGTATTTCGTTTGTGTGTCATTGCAAATTACCTTTTTGGAAACAACCCCCTTAGAGAGTTTAAGACAACTGCATATTTTTTGAACAATTGAACTGGTTGTGTTGAGTTAAGGTTTACACTTGTGTTCACTGCTAACTGTTTTTCGTACTGATGGGATAATTTCCTTTCAAGTAGCTAAAAAAAAAAAAAAAAAGCATCGCATTTTTAGATAACTGAGTATTGAGTTGTAATCGATTATATTAGTATTGTAAAAGTATGTATACAAATACTTGTAGCTATATAAAACGGCCAATAGAAAATAAAATAATAATTGTATATAAATATTCAAAAATAATAAAACAATAGTATAAGAACAACAATAGTATAATGATGATGGAAATAAAAAAAAACTAACGTGCAAGTGTGGAAAAACACTTGAAAATGATGACAAAGTTACGCTTCTTAAGCAGCCTTTCTCTCAAAAAAAAAAAAAAAAAAAAAAAAAGAACTATAGACTTAGAATACCTTTACGTTGAAAAATGAATGACGGATTTTGAAGCAAAAAAAAAAAGTAACAGTGAGAAGAACAATAGAAAGAAAAGACGGTGGAAAAAAGTGAGTTGAGATGTGTTGTTTGTTGTTTGGGTTATAATGTACAATATAAATAAGAAAAAACGCGGTTAAAAGAAAGTGAAAAAAAAAAATAAAACAAAAAGTAAGGTATACAATAGAGGATACTTTAATACTGCTTGTTTTCGGCTTGTTGCTGTTACTTTTAAGCGCTCAAAAAAGGGGCAAGTTTCAAAGTTCATGGTATTTTTAGTTTGTATTGTCATTCAAATGAATCATTAGACAAGTAGTTCGGGTATCAAAGATTTGGAGAAAAGGTCGTCATAAGTTTGGTTTCATAATATATTTTAATATCGTCAGTTGGATATGAAGAAAATAAATAAATATAAGGGCGATCGATCAACTGTATGATATAAAAAAATCGTGATAATCAAGACATAAACTAAGGGAAACCCCAGTTAGTTCATGGTATGCATAAATTAGGAGATGACGTTTGGAGTAAAAAAAAAAAAAAAAAGGAAGGCAAAGAAGAAAAAAATGTTATGGAGAGATGGAGGTAGAAGACACCTTTTTCAATGGTGTTGAAGGAGTTGCTGGAGTCAAGGGGGTCTTGGGGCTTTTAGGTGAAGAGGGAACTTCTGGTGAACATGTTCCATTTGACAAAGCACGCTCTGTGGGCTTATCTTTTGTATCAATAGATTCAGTACCATCAGCTCCTTCACCTCCATCAGTAGTGTAATCAATCGACCCATCAATACTCTTGGTTTCATCCTCCTTTCCATCAGAGTCAGCACTTCCAGAAACAGGAGGAAGAATGTTGGAGGTTCTTCTTTGATATGAGGCAGTGGCTGAGTCGGCATGAGCCTTCAATCGGTAAAATACACGCTTCCATGTCATTTCAAGAGGCTCTATCGGTTGTGTTTTAGCACTCTTGTCAGTCTTTTTGTCGCGCTTCATCCTTTCTTCCAACTCAGGTGGAAACTTGCTTCCATACATGCAGTAGTAGGGAGAGATACAGGACACTGGGTTCAGTTTGGAGTTGTAATCAACTTCACATTCGGGTAACAATGAGGTCCAAAACACTTCGGTGGAATGGTAGTTTTTGGTCTTGTCTTTGAGGAAAGACATGCAACGCTTTTTGGCCTGTTGGAGGCCACCACCAATTTGAGGACGAAACGCAGAAGTTTTGAGGTGTTTGATGTTTTGTTCCACACACATGCGGTCAAATTCGCCTTTGAATCGAGTTCTTCTACCAGAGCTGATCAATTGTTCTGGAAATCCACCTGCACGCTTTACAATATTGCCAAAAAGCTCCCAATAAATCTCAGGGGGGTCATTGCTGCTAACAGCCTCAAGGAAAATACCTTTGGTAAATCTATCTTGGACTATCAGCAAT
Source organism: Magnusiomyces tetraspermus (assembly GCA_030578715.1). NCBI lineage: Eukaryota > Fungi > Ascomycota > Dipodascomycetes > Dipodascales > Dipodascaceae > Magnusiomyces > Magnusiomyces tetraspermus. Next base: position 204,937 of record JAKTYL010000024.1, on the reverse strand, counting down.
CTCTCTTTGCCATTCACTTCGGGGAATCCAGGAACGTAATCAATACTCATTACTTGGCAAGGGCGGGTAGGAAACTTGCGAAGAATGTCACCACCTTCCAAGACTTCACCATCACCAGTATCAAGTTTTGCACCAGCAGTGCTGTCCTTATCAAAAAGGTCATACTCATCAACCAAAAGAGGGTCGTTAGGATCTTGTGCAAGCTGGGATTTTCTAAGACCTGACTTTTGACGAATAGCCTTATGGACGTCCAAGGCTGAAGATTCCAAACTGGCAACAAGCCACTGGTATTTTTCGGCTTGAGTAACAGGGTCGTAGATAGGGTGGCCTCCAACATTGAAATGCTCAGCGTACTTCAGCATGAGCTGTTCTCGAACTTCTGGGTGAACGGCAAGCAGCCAAACTTCAAGTTTTCCACCAGGTTTCTGGGTAAATTCGGCCAGCTGAGCACTGTAGGTTGAGTGATTGTTATAAAAATCCAAAGATCCTTTGAAGCGATTATAGTCTCTAGCACGCATGTCAAGTGTGTAACGTGTACGCATAATTCGATTGATTGCACTAAGGGCACCTGAACGAAGAATCCAGTCTGCAGGCAAAGCATTGTTCAAGGTCTTTGACAACTGTGTGCGAGTGATTGGTCCGCCTTCGGCTTTTTGAACGTACTGGTAAAGTTCAAGCATAAAGTAGTAGAGCTCATCTTCAGGGTCGTATTTTGGGTCAAAATCGCTAGGAACAAAATTCGTATTGGTGGTATCAGCAAAAGTGTAGTCGTTGATTGGATGAGGCTGGCCTAAAAAGGGGAACCAGACAACACCGAATTCGGAGAGCTTAGGAAGCTCGTTCTTGACACGGTTGATACCTTTATTACTGCTTAGCGAGGCATTCATGGGTGATTGGGGAGTGGGTTTGAGCATCGCTCGAGCCCCTACAAGGGACTGAATAATTGCCATATTTTAGTTTATATCAGAATATGTAGTGGCAGGATTTGTAAACAATTTTGGATAAAAAAGTCCAAAAACCTGAAAATACTGAAATTGTTTAAAAGGTAAAGGAAAAGCTGTGAATCGGAAACGAGAAAGAGGTGGAAAAAAAAAAAAATCTACAAAAATGAAGTATCCAGAAAAAAATCTATAAGGAGTGAAGTCACGTGTTATATTATTCCCCTTTTGCACAGAGTGGAATCTCGCGCGTTGAGCCAACCCGCGCCAGCCTTGGGACAGGGACAAAAGTCATAAGCTGCGGCAAGTGTCCCGGTTTTTCAGGTGCCATCATCCCGGATATACTGTCTACTAAATAAATATATCATGATCATTGTTTGCTAGCTGTCTTCTTGTTGAATTGTTGCACTAGGTAGTCCAGACAAAACAAAAAAAAAAATCAAGGCCATGTTACAAAGACTTTTGTATTAAGTTCAAATGCTGGGTAGATGCACGGTATGCATTGTTGTCTGGTCTTTCTGTAAGCGACAGTCTTTGCGTACTTTTTTTATTCCTTAATGAGCTGAGTTTTATTACAAACCATGTTTTGTAGAGTTTTGAGTTTATATTAAAAACGTGGTTGGAATTGATCAAGCGGTATTTACCAAATAGTTTAGTAGTCTAAGGGCTAGAAGATTTCAACAGCTTAGTAAGAAATAGATTAAGTACAATAAGCAAGGCTTTGAATGTTGTGTCAGAACTTGTCCGACTCCTAAACGAGTGTTGCCATTTCTGTATTCTAAAAATTCTTCAAGTTTTGTTGAAAGGTCTAATTGTAAATATGACAACCAGGCTTGTCAAAAAAAATCACCAGCCTTACATCCATGGCAACAATTCTATGGACACCAAATACGCTAGTGGGTATCAAATTGTACTACCATTTATTCAAACACCAATCAAAAATCCATATTAATTTCGAGTAGAGTATTGAAGAATGAATGAATTAATGTATATGTAATGGTTAAACAATACGAGTTCATTCATAAACCCGTGTATCACATATGTTGAAATATAGTGAAGCATGATGAAAAAATGAAGCCAGCGAAATACATTGGACTCTACAGGTCCAACTTTCTCCTGAAAATGGCCATTTTCATATCCCAGCCCTCTAAGTTTTCTATTGTTAAAGATTGATTCTTTTTTTTTTTTTTCAGTATCTCAAGGAGCTTTAAGTGAACTTGCATTTTTTAATCAAATCCACCCAATTTTATTTCAAAATATAAACCATATTCATATGTTTACCAAACCCACATATTTTTTAACGGATTGGTGACCAAATAAGCCATAACAAGGTTGAACATTAATAACTTACTTAAAAAAAGCTGTTTCTGTTAAATGTCTCACTTTTGACACCTTTTCGTTGAAGCGTCAAAACTTGCTTGATCATTTCAACTGAAAATCTTGTGGTGAGTATTTTCTTTGATTTACTGATACTTAAATACATTTACTTCACGTACCCATTTGCTAACTAACCTGTGTGGCTGATAACTATCAAGGGGGGCATAAAAATTGTTTTCTGAGCAAACGAAACTTGAAAGGAATAATTTGATGTGTTGAAAATATTAAACTGTGTTTAGAAAGGAGGTTCTAAAATAAGCCATAAGAATGGCATCAAGGCCAAACTAGCATCACATCTAGCCTTCGATTCCAACACCAGCCGGCTTCGATAAAAAGAAAAAAAAGACGGAAAGAAGGAAGTTTCGATGATGAATTCCAAATCAAAAAAAGTAATAAAATAAATCACTTTAGCTCTTTTTGGTATTCGAAAAATGCAAGCGATTTTTTTAGACTACGATAGTGAATGCGATAACTACCCTCTTTTGTGCTATTTTGAGTCAACGGGTGGGCCCTCATAGAAAAGGCAACAACAACGCACATTTCAAGTCTAAACAGCAATCAGCTAAATAATTCTGCGTTAATTATTATATCTACAGTGAATTTATTTAAATTATTATCTAATATTAAAAGACTCAGCCATGTGTGGTTTTTTTTTTTTTTTTTGTCTTTGCAGTTGTTCATATGCATGTGGCAAGAATTGTGTAATAATTCTGTAGGTGTCTAGTGCTAGCAAACGTATTGAACAAAACAAGACCCCTGCCTGCAAGGAAAAAAGGGGATTAGATGTTTGAACTAAAACGCAGTCTTTATTCTCGTAATTCCTTTTTTTTTTTTCTTCCTCTTCACTGGTCTTTTTACTTTCTACAAGTCAGTTAAAATAATTATTATCATATTTTTTTTTGAGAAAAGAGAAGTTTAATACCTTAATAAAGACTATTTCAAAGAAAATTAGTCTTGATAACCCCCATATACATACCTATTTCACTCACTTTTTTATTTATTCAAAATGGCTGGTGATCCTCCTTGGTTGATTTCCATCAGGAAAATGTTCCGGTCTTCTAAGAAGGACCCGCAGTTTTCTAGAGCCAATGGTTCCAAAAGGTCAGAAAAGCTAAAGGCTTCAGCTGATGACTTTGACTTGAACTACAGTAGAACTGCTTACAGCAAGCCTAAGGCTTCTCATAATCGCCCTCCATCTGCTTCAAACAAGCCATCGCCAAGCTTGAAGAAATACTCGTCAATGTCAGAGCTCCGCGGAAACGGGGCTGTTTCACCTCCAACTAAAAAACGGGGAGGCAATAAATTGGTGATTGGAGCACCAAACAGTTTTAGAGGAAATGGCGCAGAAAAGGTCACAACTCCGACTGCTGCCTCATTTGGTGTTCTTGATGAGCATACAAATAAACCTTTGATATCATCTGCATCTTCCAAGACTTTAGGAGCTAGTCATGTCACGCTGTCTGGTACCCCTACGACTTCTGCATTAACAAAGCTTCCAACCCTTGAACTCCCATTAGGATCCATCCATTCTGATGAAAATCTTGGAAGTCTAGATCATTTACCTACTACCAGCAATAAAAATGATAAAAATAATAACGCAAAACCATTAGGTGGCTTGAACTTGAATCTTCCAACTTCCGAAGATTTTTTGCTTTCTTCAGACCTCTTGGGTTTCGAATACAGAACTGCATTCTTAAATGATTTGGAAGATAGCAGCTTTGAAGACGATGACGAAACCGACAGCATCAGTAATATGAAAATGAGTTCCATGAAATATAAACGTCGATCATTGTCTTTGGCTGCCTTGGACCTTACTTCCTTTGATTTCAGTGTTGACAACATTTCATTGTCATCTCAAGAATCGCCACTTGAAACAAAGCAGGAGACTAAACGCACCGTATTACCCCAAATCAGAGACTCTTTTCTTTTTAGCACAGGCGACGATAACGATGATTTTGGTGAACTTGCCGATTTTTATGTCAAGGGCGAGTCGCTTGGTAACCTAGATGAGGATAAAGTTTCAAAACGTGACACTCATGTGGCTGAAACAAAACCTATTTTATCTGCAAATTCGCAACCTCTTCCTGAAGCTACACATACCCTAGATACGATGAAAAAGAACAATAAAAAGTCACAACAATCCAGGGCTGCTAAAGCCAGAAATGCGAAGAAAAACGCATCATCTGCCTCGTCTGGTGCTGCCAAAGCTGCTGTGCAGCCTGTTGAACAGCCTTCATCTGCTAAACCAGCAGAGACTAACAGCTCTCTTGAAATACCCCTTCAAGACCAGCAGCCATCTGCTCCTTCAACTCAGAATTCATCTAAGTTGGTAGCTGGTCAGCCTCCTTCTCCTGAATCTATCTCTAACGCTTCATTCCCTTCAAATGACCTTACATCAGCATCCTCTGCTAGCCAAACTAGTTCTTCGCCTGCTAACTCTGCTAACACCAACGGACTCAAATCACCTCTTTCCCCTACTAATGTTGAGCTTCCACCATCTCCACAAGCAAGTGCCACAAACTCTGGTTCAGAACTCGATAATACTCCTGAAACAGATGTTTTGGCAACACTGCCACTTTCTACACCAAGCATTCCATCATCTCATCGATCCAGCGACTTGCACAAGTTTTTGGTCAAGGCCGAGGACAAATCAGAAAGCTCTGATTCAGTGGCTGCGGAAAATACAATCCCTGAAAAAACAAGTGTACCTGATGTGAAAAACAGGCCGCCTCTAGACAAGGCTGAATCTCTCCTTTCATCAACGAACGGCAAGGCTTTGCAAACATCTGAAAAGACATCAGCAAGCAAAACCGAAAAGGACAACTCGGAAAATACTAAACCTACCAAGAAAGAAGCAAGCCCTAAAAACCAGAATAAGACTGAGTCTGCTCTTAATGTTTCTAAGGAAGGTGAGGCGGTTACCAAAAGTGAATCTACAGGCGTTGAAGCTTGTGAAAGCAATGATACCGTTTCCAACAAATATATTAATGACACAGTTGTTAGCAAAGAATGCAGTGTTCCAAAAAGTGCTACATCTTCATCCATTACTGATCAATTAGCTGCTCTTGAGTTGGAAGCTATGAACTGGTTGGACAATGACGATGACGAAGAAGGTGATACCCTTGAAGACAGTAAGTCTCAACATGCTACAGCGGTTTCTACATCCAAACTTACATCAATCGCCAAGGAGTCGACTCTTGGCACTAAGCCTGTTGAAAAACCTACAGTTTCTAAAGAGTCGGTTGGCAATTCAGATGGCGTTTTGTCAAATGAGAAATCAAGCACAAACGCGATTAAAGATTCAGCTAAAGCTCTCAAGCCCAAAAACACTACTGATGCTACCGGCACTACAAGCACTTCCAAAACTCTAAAAGCGAAGAATACACCCGACACTACAGACTCTACAGAAGCATTAAAGGCTAAAAGTGATGTTGATGCGCCAGAAGCTTCGAAAGCTAAAGATATTACGGATACCAAAACTGTGGTTAAGCCTGAGGAAAAAACTGAATCTTCTGTTAACACAAGCGACAAATCTTTGGAAAAGAATGATTCTTCTGAATGCTTAAAAGAGCAAGTTAAGCCAAGCTCAAAGTCTGAAAAGGAGTCTGTTAAAGTATTGGCCCAGCCAAATGACAGCTCGAAGGAAGGTGATGGAAAGTCTATTTCAGAAAATAAGCAGCAAAAGGATGAGTTGAAGAAATCGACAGAGTTAGCTGAGAAAAATAAGAAGGACGATGCTGACAATGAGGAAGATTCTGGAAAAGATGTTGAAGACAAGGTTAAAGATGTTTTTTCATCTGAAAAGAAAAAGGAAGAAAAGCAGCCCAAGTCCGAAGCTTCGACAGAAAAGAAGGATGAAGGCAAAAAGCTTGAAACTACAGTATCTACTGAGAATAAGGAAAAGGACGCCAAACCCAAAAACCTTGATTCATCTGCTGATGGGAAGAAAGAGGCTGTTTTGCCTGTCGAGAAAAAGGAGGACGACTCAAGCACAACTGCTAAGCCATCCAGTGTCTCTACTGCAAATCCTGCCGAACCAAAAGCGCCTACTCCTACTTCGGAGAAGGACCTTGAAAAGGCATCTAATGACGATTTGTCAGTTGAAAAGGATACTAAGCCTTCTGCTGAACAAAAGAATACGAAGTCTGAAAGTTCTGAGCTTAAAGAAACTTCGGCCGAGTCACCATCTTCAAAGCCTGTGGAAGATGTTGTTGAAAATGCATTAGAAAAGAAGTCTGAGTCCAAGGATGCAAAGAAGGTCGAGTCTAAAGTGGAAAAGAAGGTTGAGCCTAAGCTCGAAAAGGAGATTGAGCACAAGACTGAAAAGAAGCTGGTTAAAACTGATAAGGCGGACGTTCTTGAAGAAAAGGTTCAAGCTGGTGAAAAGAGAGTTGCAGCGAAAGAGGAAGCAGATACCAAGAAAAAGAGCATTAAGGGTGCTGTTTTGGAGAAATCATCTAAAAAGCAAGAGGAAGAGTCGGAAAGTGAGGAAGAGAGCGAGAGCGAAAGTGAGAGCGAAAGCGAAAGCGAGGAAGAGTCTGATGACAGTGACAACGACTCTTCTGAAGAAGAAGAAGAAGACTCAGATGAAGAGGAATCTAGCTCTGAAGAGGAATCGTCATCTGAAGAAGAGGAATCTGAAGAAGAAGAGTCGGAAGAAGAAGAAGTTGCAGCAGCACCTGTAGCTCGAACATACAACCCCCGAACTGCTAGCGAAAAACATCAATTGGATCCCAACTTTGAACAGCCTGAAATTTTGTTGTACACTTCTTTTGCTACATGCGACCGTCACATGGTTTCACATACAAACCGTATGGCACACATTTTGACTAGTAACAAAATCAAGTACATGGGCATTGATGTAGGCACTGATCTCTCAGCACGCAAACTGTGGCGCTGGAAAGCCAAAGGCAAGCAATTACCAGCAATCATTCGTGATGGTGAAGTTGTTTGTGATTTGAAGCAGTTGGAAGAATGGAATGAATATCGAGAAGTTTGGGACAGAGTCATTGAAGATGACTATTAAACAAAAAATTATATTTTTTTCTTTTACTTAGTTTTGCATTTCCTTTCTTTGTTTTTATATATACTTGATATCTTGTTAAGTATTTAATGTCTAGTATTAATTAATATTTATTATTTAAACTATAGTTTATGGTTGTTAATTATGCTGAATGATATAATCTGCACACATAACGTTTCTAGTTGTTGTTTTAGTGTCTTTTGCAAATTGCGGGGTACTACTTAGTTACAGCCGCGTTTTGCTGTTGAATCTCTCGTTCAAACGGAGGGGGTATTAAAGTTCCCAAAACAAGGTTTCTGATAGATCAAGTCAACATACAGTCCTTGTCGTGTCGAAAACCAAAAACTAAGGTTTCAACAAAGTTTGGAAGGATTCGAAAAAGTTAATCGGGTGTTCTGTTTCTAGAACCCGGAGAAATCTATATCTCTATGTATGAGCATGAACACAGGTTGAAAAAAAAAAAAAAATTAGGTAAAAAATAAAAGAAAATAAATAGTGTTAAAGGTGTTAAGAGTGTCAAAAAAGTGTGCCAATAGTGTTAAACATGTATGAGTATGCAAGTTATTGTAAAACCTTCTACAAGGCCTAGAGAACCAAACGACAAACGATGAGTTATTTGTCACGATAGTCAAGCCATTCTGGGTTCCGGGGGTTTTTAACTCCTTCAAAGTATGGTGTAGTTTCCAGGTTGGGGTGATGTCGATAACGGCGTATGTTCGGACATTTGGGCCATCGTATCCGGCGACGAGTTTTCAGCCTGCCTGACTAAAATGCTTAATCGACTAGGGCTATGAGTTGTTCCTCTACTACTCATGTTTGGAGATGGCAGCCCTTTTTTAGGTGAAATTTCAAGCTGGACTTTATTATCTAAAGAACGGGTTGGAGAAATGGCACCGGCCTCGTCATCGTCGCTCATGGGTTCTCCTTGAATGGTTTGCGAGTCTATTGCTTGGTACCTTACCGACTTTTCCAAATCGTCATTGCTCTTGTTTGAGTAAATTAACCACTGGATAAAAATAGTGATGTCAAAGGCAACTGTACCCGCTGACCCCAACAAAAATGGAAGCTCATTTTTCAAAAAGTTAGATCCTTGTGGCCCGCGGGCACTAGGAGAAAGGAGAATGGAAAGAGTGTATGTGACGTTTCCTGTCAGTGCGGCAAGAAAAAGCAAGATAGTTGTTCCTGATGTGGACTTGCGTTTGAAGTTGGAATATATTTGCGGGATTCTAGATGTCAAGTAACAAAAGGTACATGTCCAAGCAAAAACAATACCAATTACTTCCATATTTGCTGCTAACGCAGCAACTAAACCAGTACGTGCAACTGTTGCAAGAGTGCCGTAGCTATTATTATTTTCAGCAGATTCGTATAGCGGTGCGGCTCTAGCCTTCGAAAAAGAGGCAACAAACGAAGACGTCAACAGGGCTTTGAGACTTACGACCGAAGGGGCTTTAAAGAAAGAGCCGGGCGTGTTGGAGATTTCAGCTTCAGAATAAAGATCTTCAGTTGGATTTGCAACAGCAACTGATTTAGGAACATCCATAGGACTTGAATGAATTTTTTGAGGATCCCTGGTTCTTGGATCAAGGAGTTCTTGCTCTTGAGGATTTGGATGAGTGTAGCTATGACTATGATTATGATGATGGTGATGATGTTGGTGATTATGGTTGTGTTTGTGTTTGTGTGCATGAAACTCAGGATTCCGAGTGTAATAATAAAACTGGCCGCACAATACCATGTCTATACAAATGTAATAAAACGCCAACAAGGTTTGAAATGGCATTTGGTGTGTCAACACACATCCCACAAAATTCGTGAAATCGCCCATAAACCAGTTGACGATAAACACCAGAGATAAGCCTTCAACAGAGCCGTTGCGATAGTTGGTGACAACCTGCGGTAGCTGGGCACCAAGCCATGAAATTAAAGAAATGATTCCAAAAACCCATGAAAACGCAGATTCGGTGCCATAAACACACGATCCTGTATATCGTGCGATCCAGTAGATCAAATCGTTACCAGTGCCGTCCGATATTGGGCAATGATTGTAATAGAGAGGTGGAGACTCCATAGCGATAGAGACGTAAGGGGAAAGAGAAAAGTAAGAAAAATAGTAGGGGCTAAAAGGATTAAAATGAGTACAAATGAGTAAACTAAAAATGAGAAATATATATTTAAGGGATCAAAGAGAAAAAAAAAAGTCAGAAGCTTTATGACGAAAATAAACTTTATAACAAGCAGTTTAAATCAGAAACAACGAGATAAGACTGCACGGCTGATATCACATACAGTTTGATAGATAACAAGTCTCACGTGCATTAACGGGTGTATTGGCTTACTCAACGGGGCTGATGTGTGAGACAGTGATGTAATCGGCGGTAAAAATGATTCTTCAACGGTTATTGGCTATACGTAAATAAGTAAACGTTTCTATAAAAAAAACTTCTAAAATACAAAATCATGTTCCTGGAAAGACTTGACAACTGAATCATCAATTACTGAGTTGGGAGGAACTACTTGGAATGATTCTGGGAAAAAGTACTCAGTTTCAGTTTCTTCAACAGGATTTGGGTCAGTGGTTTGTCGAGATGCTGCTACAACTTCTGAAGAATTGTCTTCTCCCTCATCGGTATCATGCACTTCTTCTTCTTCTTCCTCTTCTTGTTTTTGTTCTTTTCGTTTCGATCCAGCAGAAACAACCCCAAACAAACTGCCTCCAGCGTTTGGTACAGATGAGCCATTGGTTGAAGTAGAACCTCCAAAATTAACCTTAAGTGGTGCAGCCGAAGCTTCTGTCGGCGTACTACTACCAAAACCAGATTTTGTACTCAACTTTGAAGCAGCAACCTCGGTATTCTTTCCTTGAAACGAAGACATTCTAAACAAGGGTTTGGGCTCTTCATTCCTGGGCTCATTGGCGCCAAACGAAAATGCACCAGACCCAGTAGTAGAATGCTCCTTCTCAACATCCACTGTGCTAGCAGCTGATGTTTGAGTAAAATCATCGTCCTTTTCTAGTTGATCAGAGTTTCCAAAGCTAGAAAGTGCTTTAGAAGCAAGTGAGAACGCTTTTACGGGTGAATTTGTATCTCCTGTGTTTTCGGTATTATTACGAGATGTAAACGAACTGGTTTTCCCATCAAGCGTAGGGATAAAGTTTGACTGGGTTTTGTGGGCTGTAAACAGTACGTTAGATGTAGGATTGGATTGAGACGCAGAAGGCTTGTTGTTATTATTGCCAAACAGAAAAAGTCCAGGTGCGTTTTCTTTTTCTCCAGCAAAATCTGGTTGAGTAGAAACTTCGGCTTTATTGCTTTTTGTCACTGAAGGTTTGGGTTTGGAAGAACCAAAGGTAAATAATCCTGTAGCCTCAGGTTCTTTTTGGGTACTGTTTTGTCCAATTGAATCTGTCGAAGTATTAGTAAAACCTTGGGAAACTTGTGCACCGTTGGTATTAAGCAATGACTTAGAAGCCTTACCATTTTTGCCTTGCTCTGTTTCATTTTGGCTGCCATCAGAATCTTCACCATCTGAAAATTCTTCTGGTGCTGACCATTGTGGAGTGATTTTAGGTCGAGATTGAGAACCAGAAACGCCATTGATGAAATTGCTAACACCTCGCTTCTTAGATTGTTCAAGAGGCTCAACAGCTAATGACCTACGTAGAGATGATGATGTCGCAGGCTTATATTTGTCGGCTTGATTGTTGTTGGGTTGTTGCTGGAATGTTGAAGTTTTTGAGTCAAATGCTAAATTATCAGTATTGGGGGTCAAAGATTCTGAAAAAACATTACTGGATATCTTGGACGAATCTTGGGCATTAATACTTCCAGGCATTGTGCGCTCTAAACTATTAATGAAATTAGAATTCTTGGAAGCTGCTTCAGCGTTTTGAGCTTTGTGAGAACGAGATGTGGAACGTGAAGCAGTAGACGAATAAGGATTTACAAACATTCGTTTCGACTGAGAGCTTCTGTCTAAAAGAAACTCGGAAGGGGTCAACTTACGTTTTGAGGCAGTCCGGGGCTCTTCTTCCTGTTCCTGATCTGTACCAATAATCTCTAACATAGTTGAAGCTGTTTGACTCATGTCAGGTCGATTTGCGCTTTCAATTTCTCTAGTTTCTTCTTCAGCACGTTCAAAGGTTGGCTGTTCACTTGCCGATTGAGAATAAGAAATTTCACTTTTCTCGTCAGTCTCATAGTTTTCAACGTCGTCGCGAGACTTGTAAATGTCAATATCAATAGTTGGTCTATAAGGGGTAGGCAACGATTCTAAATGAGTGATCCGCCTGGGCTTAAAGTCAGATGGTAAAAGAGTACTTCGTTTTTTACTTTCTGAATAAACGGGGTCATAGCGTGGCAAACTTGCTCGCTTGCTGCTAGTGACGTGTTGGCGTGAAGAAAGAAACCCTTGTGGGGTATCGGATGATCCATTCACCAGAGATTGTCTTTTTGATTTGGGAATAAACATATTTGCGGTATTAGGGTATTGGTCGAACTTATTAAGGGATGGATGGTGAATAGAAACAATCAGATTGTTTTGTGTGTAATCATCATCATCCTTATTGTCCGCATCTCGAAGCTGAGTTAGCAAGGATGTCACTCCAGCAACTTCAACTTCAGTAAGAGGTTCTGAATTTTTCTTTTCAAAAAAGTCAGAAAGCAGCTTGTAGGGACTTCCTGTATTTCTAGGTCCATCGTACTGCTTCAGCTTTTCTAATATTTGCTTGCTATTAACGATAGAAGAGGAATTGGAAACATCGTCAGGTCCGGGAATTTCAGGAGACGGAAACCTAAAAACTCCGTTGTCGCTAAAAGGCCTAGAATTCAAAGCATTGCTGTTGGAGGTATTTCTAGAGTTGCTATGTTCAGAATGGTGATCTTCAGAAGGTTCGGCTTGCTCTTTTATGAATTCCCAGGCAGAAGAAGCTAGCGATTTGACGCGTGAAAACAAAGATGGTCTTTGTGCCTAATTATAATCAGTAACTGAAAAAAAAAAAAAAAAAAAAAGGATTTTGACGCGTAAAACAAGGTAGTCATGACGTTTGCTATTATTATCACTTACTGGTTCGTGGAGTTGAGATCCGTTTGGAGGACGGTCATATGGTGTGTTTCTCGCAGCCCTGTGAACTGGGCGGCCATGATTCGGCATTTTTGGGTATGTGTTCAATGAAAAAAAGTTTGAATTTAAACACTAAAATGTTGGATATATAAGAATTGGCTTAATTCCAAGATGCGAGCTGAGAAAACTTGAATAATGGTGGACAAAAGCTGAAAACAAAAAAAAAAAAAAAGTAAAAGCGAAGTCTGAATTTCGGTATGGAAAATACTGTTGAAAAATATATTTCAGAATGACATCGCACTAGTTATGACAATAACTGATCTTTGTCCTAGTTAGATTAAGAGAAAAATACTGTAGAAATCGTTAAGATTCACCTTAACAAGTGATACATTGAACTATAATTCATGTAGTGAGTTTAAAGGACAGCGAATTATAAAACAGAACAAGAATATTACATGACTTGCAAATATTCGAAGTTCATGTAAAAATACCAGAAAAGTTGCTGTTTGCATCATATTCATTACTTACTTGCTCAACCTCGTACTAGCCAACAACCAGCCGATTATATTTTTTTTAAAATATTTCGAATAAACTTTATTTGAATTTTTATTTATTCTATCGGCTAGTTTTGATTTTTGATTCTTTGTGTGTATCTTTATTTCTCTAGGCGATGGTATGTTCAAGTGTCGAATTTCTTTATAACCCCAGGTTTCAAAAAAGCGACGGCCCAAACTAATGACTTTGCTAATTCCTAACTAATCTTTTTTCTGTTATGTTTTGTTTTTGTTGCTCATTCTCAAAAATTTATTATATTTTAGTAATGTCAGTTTTGTTATGACTGCTCAAAAAGATCTTAGTTGCAAGTGATTTAGATTTCCAGTTGCTGTTAGACGAAGCGAAGAGCCTCCAGAAAGAAAAAAGTTTGTCACTAGGTTTTTGGGTTCATCTGTTATACTCAATGCTGACAAAAGAAACACAAGAACTAGCAAATCTGCTGCTTCAAGTCACAGACACATGTCAGAATAAATTCCAAAAAATCTCATAATAGACATTATTAGTATTACTTGTGACAAAAGCTATAATGATAATCGATATCGATACGAATAACTATTCGATCAGGTTCCTGAGATAGCCAAACCGATCAACTTATTCTGGACACCTTTACGGATCACCTTCCATTTAAGCCTTGGTTAAATGTTTCTCATTTTGATCTGAACAACTACAGTGAAGCACTCGATAGGGCAGATTATTATCAGAGCCTAGCAATCCTTAGTGAGGAAACCAGTCCAAAGCCTTACAAACGTGATACATCCCGTTCCACTAACTAGTCCGGACATTACAGTAATAGAACTATTACCAGCCCAGAAGGTCGTATTAGAAAGTCATGCAGCATAACTAGTTACAGTTCCCCAAATAACCTAGTACCCGGTTACAGCAATCAAAATGCTCAATCTAGCATGGACTATGGTGTGCCATCAGGTGTGCGTGATTATCGCGTTTGCTTCAATTGTTCAGGAAAAGGTCATACTTCGCACAATTGTCCATATCTTTAACTATGCAGCCTTACAGTAACATTAAGGAACGAATGTAAGATTGCTAATGGTAGCTTGACTCATTCTTAATACCTTTTGTTTGTTTCTTTATTTATTTTACCTATTAGACGTTTTCAAATTTATTAAAACTCAAAACTCAATGAATAACTTAATACCAGCGTAGCACGAAGTAGTTTATTATAAATCATAAAAGCACTGTTAGAAGTTATTGTTATGACAAAAAAGAGAATTATATGGTCTTTCCTATTTGCTATAACAGTAGCAATAGGCTTACTGGCTTCAAATCAAAAGGCCAGCAAGATGAGATAGAGTTAGAGATAAATATTCATTTAGTTAACATATGCTAAAGGCAAGCAACGCAAGCTACAACCAAACTAAGCTATATTTTTCAAGATTATTGGAGTAACACCGTAAGCATCCCTACTTGAAAACATGCTTTATAGAATTAATGTTGATGTTCTCAAGAATAAGAATGCTTAAATTTGAACATGGATTAAACAATTTAATAGCCATACAATTTCAAATGTTTAAGAATTAATGCAAGGCATAAATTATTGAATTTTAAGCCATTTTTCTTTCGACTTAGAATTGCTAATGATTTGGAATATTTTAGAAATGGACGGCCTTGATGGGAATATATACCAAATGATACAAATGTAGAAATAAAAGCTAAAAATTGTGTTTAAAAACTTGGCTTTAGTTGATATGCTGTAAGTTGTTTGGGTTTTGTACACTTTAAATCTGTTTTCTACCTTAAGCTTAAATAGCTATTATTATATGGCAACTGTCATGAGTCATGTGTAAATGAGTCATGCAGCCCGGTGGTCTGGTTGGTTATAACAACCGGTTGAATCCAGCTGCTCTCCCCGTAGACTGGAGTTCGATTTCATGGTCGGACTTCTTCTACCAGTAAGAGCACTGAGTCAAAAAGTGGCCCGTGACTTGTAACGCGGCTCGGGTTGGGACTCCGAAAAAGCTCAAAGTCAAAGCTTGTGTATCGATCGTATCTGCCTTTACCCGCACCAGCGACCGAACAAAGCATGGTGAAAATCCATACCAACGAAGAACTAACAACGACAGGTGGGTGCATCTGTCACGACCAAGACCATGGTCATATCGTGTTACCCAGTAATTCTGTAGAACCGCCGCTCCGAGCGACACGAAGGTAGCTTCATAGTCTATAAACCAATACAATCAAAAAATGAGTCACTGGGAAACCAAAAGTATGTGACAGCCCAGTCACCAAGCCATTTTTCCTAGAGAGATGAACCCAAATCTCAACACTTATTACACTGAGTTCACTGGTTTAATTTACTAATTTGGACATGGAATTACTTCAGATTCATGAAAAATAATCTGATTATTCTGTTCGGTTAGCTATTCAAAATCACACCTTGTATTGAATAACAGGAAGACCAGGAGACCCCCAAAAATACTGTCCACTCTTGTTACAAAAAATGCATTCTGTGTTAGGAAGTATGGAGTTTGTAATACATTTTGACTCAGCTGTGTGTAGTTACTAAATCAAAAACAAAAAAAATTAGATAGCCTCTAGAATGTCAGAGACAAATCAACTTCGATTGTTCCCCTAAACTTTTTAATCAAACCAAATCAGGTTTTTTTTTTTTTTTTGACAATCTATAGAAAATCAGGTAAGATTATTCCAGGTGACATTTTTGAATTATTTAGAATTACAGGTTTAAAATCATACACGAAAAAATGACTACTTCAATTATAATTGGCGTTTTGGCTATTCAGGGTGCATTCATCGAGCACATTGAGCTCTTGAAAAACGCTGTTAAATCACTTCAACAAGAGGATAGCAACAACTGCAAAGACTTAACCAACTCCATTTCTGTGATTGAAGTAAGAACTCCGGAACATCTTGAGAAATGCAGCGGCTTGGTGATTCCAGGCGGAGAAAGCACTGCGATTTCATTGGTTGCAGAACGTACAAAAATGCTTGAACCACTCAGAGAGTTTGTGCACAATCCAAACAAGTCAGTTTGGGGAACTTGCGCAGGTTTGATTTTGATTTCCAACCAAGCCACTGGTGCAAAGAAACGTGGTCAGCATTTGTTTGGAGGTTTGGATGTTCGTGTTAATCGAAACCATTTTGGAAGCCAGCTTGATTCATTTACCACCAAGCTTGAGATACCTGCTTTGAAAGATATCAAATATGCTGAGCAACAGGAGGGACTTGCAGATGATCAATTTAACTGTGTTTTTATTAGAGCTCCCGTTATCGAGGCTATCAACATTTCTTCTTCCCAGCCAACAGTTTACTTGGACAGCTTGAGCTCTGAGCCTAATGATAGTCTTGTCGTTGCACCTATCCGCGAAGAGTGGGAAGCTGTACAGAAGCAAAACAAAATCCAGGTTCTTGCTAGTCTTCCTGGATCCTTGTCCAAAACTGGTAAAGAACTTTGTGTTGCAGCTCTTCAGGGCAGAATCTTGGGAACTAGTTTCCATCCTGAACTTACTGAAGATCCAAGAATTCACATGTGGTGGATCAAAAAGTGCGTGCTTCAATTATAATTTAGTTTCTAAAAGACTTATGGGGGATAAGTCATGTTAGAAATGGTTATAAATCACTCTCTTTTCTTTACTATTTTTACATTGTTTTTACACATATTATTTGACGATTGTCAAGATCTAGAAATGTTTGTGGGGGACAAACAGGAATCTAGGCATGCTTTTAACTTGGTTTAACTTTTTTTTGATTCGCAATGGGGGATTTGTGAATTAAGAATGCTCTTTAGAAATTGATTAAATATAATTACAAGAAACTGATGGTGTTAAATACTAGAATTGTCTTCTAATACTAGATGAAAAGTACAAGATATACAAGCGAAATAAGCTTAGAGGTAGAATTTAGTAACCCAGAAATCAAGAGTAATATTAACAATCACAATATACATTGCAAACGAATTGCGAAAAAAAGCATATTCGAATGTTTAAAACTAGGAAATCATTGAATCAAGCTTTCAAAAAGGACATCATTTCATTAAGTTTTGCAAATTTTCTGTTTTTTTTCTGTTTTTTGTTGTCTTTTGTTTTATTCTACTTAGAATAAATGAATTTAAGCAGCCATGACGACTTCGACCTCCACACCGGGCTCGAGCTTGAAAGAAGTGATCTTTCTGACAATGTCAAGGGGGGAGTTGATGTCGATGATACGCTTGTGGACGCGCATCTCATAGGTATCCCAGGTCTTAGAACCCTCACCGTTAGGAGTCTTTCTGGTGGTGATCTTAAGGTGCTTGGTGGGAAGTCTGATGGGACCCTTGAAAGAGACCTTGTCGTCGTTCTTGTTCTTGAAGTCGTTAGCACGCTTGATGATATCAGCGGTAACTATATATTAATATACAGGTTAGTAAAATGTAAACTGAATAAATATTGTAGAAACGCAAAGACCACCACCGAAATGAAAGATATTGTACACCAGAAAAATAATTTTAAAAACTCATAAATAATGATGCACAGCATAAAAGCAAAGTACCGAAGCAATGTGTTGAAAAATCAAAAAATGTTGATTAAAAAAGTAAAATATTTTGCGATTAAACCTAGCAGAATGCATCCTACAAGCAGCAATTTACAAGCTGAACACTATACTACTACTGGTAACATTCCTTCAAGGGTATAAATAATTATTAAACAAAACTACTGAAAGGTGAATATCAATAAACATTTTGGGATGGCCAATGATTAATAGGTATTGACAATATACACACCCTTTTCAATTTCCTTGACCTTGGTGGAGGTAAGGGTGACACGGATCTTCTGGACCTGGCTGGTCTCCTCGATTTCCTTTTCCTTGTTGTAGCTCATTTTGGCGATGGATAATGCTGGGCTTTTCGACGGATTGGACGACAAGATGGGGAAGTAAAAAGGGAAAAGAGAGGAAAAGTGCAAGTGGAAAATTTTTGCTAGTACATTACAGCACTCACCACCAAAACCCATACATTTGAAAATTAGTAGGCTTCTACCCAAAAGATGTTACATTATGTGTCACAAACTTACATTAGGTGCCCAAACCCGTTGACATAGATTTTAAAATATTATCTTATGTCATGATTATATAAATAGTACATAATCAACAAAACCAAAAAAAGTTGAGTGTGTGTAACAATAGGTCTGGATGTGTGTAATTATGAGTATGATATTCTTTTCTTTGACATTTGTGACTGTTTCTTCTTATTTTTTTCTTCTCATGTGACTGAAATTAAAGTAATAAGGGGATATTAAAATTTGTCAAGTGTGATTATTTAGTTGGGTTTATCATTAGTATTTAAACCCCATGAGATAAATAAATGAAAACCAGATAAAATTAATATTAAAATAATGCCTGTATTAGAGCTTTTGAAGGGTTTCATTTCAGTCAATGAAAAATCAAAATCAGACTGGTGAACATTTTGGCTTCCATTTGTGTGTGTGTGTGTTTGTGTCCGTGTATAAACAGACGAGTTCCCAAGTGTGTTTCTATCCAACTGTAAGAAACTTGTTTCAAGTAATCTACAACATTTGGTCTAAGAGTGAAAATATACTTCATATACTTGGTTCTATTTTAAATCAAGTATAGGCGAAGATATCTTGTAATACTGTTGAGTAGCCCCAGAGTCGTAATATAAAGACAGCAAGTTTAATATTTCTCCAGGTCATATTTGTTTTTGCTCAATTGTAAATGGATTCACTAAAGTACAAACTATCACGGCTATGACATGAAGGTATTGTGGCTTGTCTTGAAACCAATCGTGTGTTTCTTGATTAGAAAATTGACAACCACGTACTTGTAAACGTGAGTTTATTTATTTTTTTATATTACAATTAGATAAATAGCAAGTTTGGAGCAATTTCCTTCTTGTCACGGCCAGCTTAAGAATGTGATAAACCTTTTAACAAGATATGATAAAAACATATTGATTATATAGTTTTCCACTAACAATTTGGACTAATATTATCATTTATCACATACAGCCACCAAATAATAAATTCATCATGAAACAATCTCATCCAACGAGAAAACATATTCATAAATCAAAAGAAAACTCTGATTTGAATTCATACGATACTCCGCCATTGACCAACAATATAATCCAAATAAAAAATGCCAATTTATCAAACAACGCTTTAGATACTGGTCAGAAAAATCAAAGAATGTTCAATCCCAATGTTTCGGCAAAGTCATGGCCAAGAATGAAGTTTGAATCAGCTGCTTCACTATCAGTACAAGCTTTAGAACATGATTCCTTGTCTAGTCCAGGCAAGCAAGAGACTCGAGATTCTTCGCCTATTACCATACGACAGGAAAATATAAATAATAAAACCAAACGATCTATTGTCTTATCGCCGTCTAAGGAATCTTTGCGTATGGTTCTTGAAAATAGATTTAACTTGGAATCTGATTTCGAGTGTAATACCGAAAACAGCGATTATGATGTAAATAGCAACAACGATGACAATGAATTCTTTGAATATGGAAATATATCATCTCTTCGATATCTTGCAAAAACCGAAAACTATGATTTTAATGACAACATTTTTGACAAGAAATTATCGAGAACCAATTCTACTTACTCTCTACCTTCTGAAAACGAAGATTCAGGCGAAGATAAAGAAAAAGAAGTAGTGACTTGTGATGCAAATGCTGTTTCAAAATTAGAAAATAGCGATAAAGGCACTTATAAACTATTTTCTGAATCGATACCCCAAGATTTCGAAAGCTTCCAAACTCGTTTAAGCCCCGGTAATTACGTCTCGTCTTTGGTAAACAACGATCCAACCAAAGCTCCTCGTCGTTGCAAACCGTTTAATGCTGAAATTGAAAATACACCATCACCTGTGGCTTCTGAAGATTTGGAAGGCTACTACGTATCTGGAAAAGGCCCTTCTACTCCATTTCTTGAAGATCTTGTCATGCTGTACGGCCTTGGTTCACCTATTCCAAAAGAGTCTGTTTCGCCTACAATGGAAACCAAAGCTGCTAAAAGAACTCGCGAGTTAATTCGTAGACGACTGGGCACACAAGGTATGAACAAAAGCGAAAAGAAAAATGAATTGAAAGCATTTTTACAATCTGTTCCCAAACCAAAGAATGAACCTTCAACAAATACGTCTACATTTTGCGAAAAATTAAACGACATGCAATGTCAAGATCCACCAAATAAAATTACAATTGGAACGGCTGAAAATTCTCAACTAGCCTCACCACTGCCCAAACCAGCTACTGGTTCCAGACTTAGTCAAGCACCAAAATTTGAGTGCAGCAAAATAGTTGTCTCCAGCCGTTCGCCATCTTCTAACATTAACAATTCTACCCGAAAACGCAAAATCGTTTCTGGCAATACCACTAAAGAAAACAAAAATAACCATGCTGATAAAAAACTACGATGCAAAGAGTCTACAGACAAGAGCCCACAATCGATACTAATAATTATCAGCTCACCAAGCCATGACGGTATTTCTCGTCTGGATTCGTCAAACACCAACCCTTTTCGGAATCACTTGGATAATAGCATTGATAGCAAATCTTCAGAACAACCTTTTGGCACGCATTATAAATTGTCAAAAACATCACCTGCAGATAGCACAATAGCATTCCGTACAAAGTCATACAGAGCCAAACAGATGACTTCAGACTCTGCTATTATACCCTTATCAGCTGAGCCTTCTCCAGTTGCTTTTGATAATTCACCTAGGTTACCAAAAGCAAACAAGCAAGAAAAGCCTATAAAACTTCTGGCCAACAGCAAAAACATATCTAAAATAGCCCAACCTCAATTATGCCACAATCTAGGATCTAGTATAAAGCATTCAAGTAAGGAAAAAATCGATGGCAGCCCAACAATATTCGACAACCATTCAACCATTATTGACCATGGACAACTTTCTTGTGAAAAACCCTCAACTTTTAGTTCTCCATGCCGAACGACGACCACTTCACCAGTTTTGACTGAAACTTTTGATTTTGACCAAAAAAATGATACAGAATTATTAAGTAACGCTTTGAAGCAAATTAACAGTCTCAAGCAAGAAAATAATAAGCTTCGAAACAACTCTGTCAAAATGAAAACATGGGCTGAAAAAGTGACGCACAGGGCAGGCTCTATACACATAAAGTTAAACAAAATCATGAAAATAATGAGAAGCATTAATATTGAACATTTAGCTTTAGCATCGGAACTACAAAATATCTCCCCTTTCAATGAAAAGTCATGTTTATTAGATTTGATGAACAAATCGACATTTCAAGGTGAAAATTTACACCAACATGATTCAGATTCATATACCTTGGATAAATCGGAGCATGCTAAGATTATCGAATCAAACTCTCAATGCCTTTTGGCTGCATTTCAAACATTATCAGATATTAATGTGCCAAGTCCTTTACCGGACTCGAGTAGGGGATTTTGTCATTATGATGATATTGATGGATCTCAGAATGAGCTTTTTGATGATAATTTGGAAAATGAGCCCATCTCTGAAGATGAAAGTCTTTGAAAAAAGGTTTGAAAGCAAAAAGGTATTTTGCCTGTTTGGAATTCATGCTGTTTACTTGGAAATTACATCACCCGTTTATTGCGAAAAATGCATAATCGACCAGTACTTCCTTTATTATTTTCATATGTAAATTTATTTTAATCGCTTTTCAATCCATCTTGCATTTTAATTCTTTTCAAACCAGATCGTTTCAACCTTCGGAAAATCTGAAATACTGTTATGTGTATTTTTTTGATATAAATGATTAGATATATTAAATTAGTTTATTAGATGAAATATGTCATTACAAAAGAACGAAAGATTAGCGACAATTAATTATTAAAGTGTTAAAAAAATGGAATAAAACCCATAAAGTGCATAAAAGCATTAATGGAGCTGAAAAACTGGACAACAACCATACAGTGATGGTGTCAATCAAGCGCTAAAACAAAGTATTAAACATGAGCTGCTGCATTTTCATGAGCAGTTTCGTGAGAGAGTGAAGCCGAAAGTGCAGAGTTTCTGTTCAAAACTGGTTCTTGAGTCTGAACTGGGGAAACAATTTTTTCTGGGTTAGGTTGATAATTAGCCGTATTTTGCAATCCAGATGGAACCTCAGTGTTGGGTTGTTGTAGTTGTTGTTGTTGAGCAACGTTGCGCGGATCTTGCGAGTAAGCAAACGGGGAAGGATTGACAAACACTTTACGATCAAATTTTGAAAAGTTTCTTTTTTCCAAATCGACTGTTCCCACAGCATAATGGAAATATGCTCCAACAAAAATAAAAAGACAAACGTCCAGAATACCATAGAAGATGGTTTCAGAATCAGGTTGAATAACATTGCCGCCTTCAGAAAGAGCAAATGAAATAGGATAGAGGACAAATAAAACGGTAGCACAAGTGTTGATTACAAGCATGTGAAATTTCAATTTAGTTCCTTCAGTGTTATCCACTTCATGGGCAGCAGGCAAATATTCTTTCCAGAGATTCAAGATGACAAGAAGAATGGCAACCACACCAAAAGTATAGTAACCCCACTTGTAAGTAGAATGAATGAGAGAGGCTACCAAGAAAGAAATAACCATGACTTCCTGAGCACCAACAGTAAACAAAGCGGCAGACCAGGAAAGGCCTACTAGGGCAGCCCAATTGAAAAGGAGAGCAGGGAATGCTAAAAAGTAACCGACCCAGCGAGCATAGAAGATTTGTCTAATTCCAGGATCCACAGATTGATCAGAGGTAGTAACGTGATTAAACTCAGCCTGAATACCAGTCCAACCAAGATTAGAAGCAATTGTGAAGTACTGGAATGACATGACGAATAATGCGCAAATGGAAAGATATTGGAATAAATGCTGGCGGGGCTTTTTACCAAACAGAGCCCAGCCAAGCATACCTAAAGTGCAAACGCCAAAGAGGGAAAACAAAGCCCAATACCAATCACTACCGTGGGAGGTAATATGAAAGTCTAGGCCATTAGGAGGATTGATATTGACAGCTTGGTTGCCAGAATCTCGAATGTAAACGTTGTTAACAGGTACCAACATTTTTTTTTTTTTGGTTGTAAATGTAAATTTAGATCAGATAACTTGTGAAAGGTTCAAATCAATAGATCAAAGTGTTGAAAGAGTAAGATGATGTGTTTGATGATAAAACAATCCAGATATATTGAGCGAACTCAGACTCATATTTATAATGTTTTTTTCAAAAAA
The DNA here is from genome assembly GCA_030578715.1 of Magnusiomyces tetraspermus. Classification (NCBI taxonomy): domain Eukaryota; kingdom Fungi; phylum Ascomycota; class Dipodascomycetes; order Dipodascales; family Dipodascaceae; genus Magnusiomyces; species Magnusiomyces tetraspermus. Next base: position 181,791 of record JAKTYL010000024.1, on the reverse strand, counting down.
CCGCATTTCAGTACAAGTCAAATGGCTTGCGGTGATTTACAATTGTGAAAAGATGATTGAATTTTACATAAACGAATTAGTAAATAGCCGTGCGTTGTTTTTTTTGGCCCGGCTGAATTGCACACGGCTCATTTCATTTGAACCATGTGATACTCTTCGCGGTTCCGAGATTCCAGCCGCGCCAATACTTGGTCTATGGTTCCTAGTTCCAAAGTTGAAACCCCGAAAACGAAACAGGAACTATTAAAAATCAAAAGATTGTGATGACGGTTCCTCAGCACTAGTTTATAATATTTATTTGTAAATGTTGAATTTTTTGAGGTCTATGATTTTCAAAATAGTTGTTTATGTTTAGAGAAAAAAGACGCAACGAAAAAAGAAACAACAACATTTGCATATCATCGTTCTCATGACGAGTAGAAAAAAGAACTTGAATATGTATATTTGCTACAATATGAAAATATAAGGAATAACCGAATACTCAAAAAAAAACACAAAAAAAAAGGAAAGCATCTGATTTCGGTTATAGATTGTAAAAAAAAAAAAAAGTTGAAGCAGATGACAAGCAGAAATAGTAATAACGTGAAATGAGTTTTCTCCTATTTATTGTTATTATTAAGCATATGCGCAATTAGCAAAATGACTGAGCGAATAAATATCTCTAAAGCATATGACTGCTTCACGGTTAATGCTGTTTACTTTAATAACATCATTTATTCCGTGAATACCTATTCGACTCAAATCTATGACAGTCCATGTGATAAGCGTTCATTAATATATGAAAACACAATAGAGTAGGAGCTCATTAATTTATAAAGGTTGCATAGGTTAAATACCGATGGCTATCTGTAGAATGAAATCCGACAATATCAAGCGCGTTTCCGACGTTTCCAAATATCTTTTTGCTTGATAATCATTTTGAAGAATCTCAACTGGGTTCAGAAAGAATTCATAAAGCAAACTCAATTGGTGATGGCGAGGTGAGCAGAATGACCAGGTGTAGAAACAACAAATCACGTTGTTGAGTGTTTTTTTTTTTTTAATATCGTTTCCGTTTAGTACCTAAGGTTGAATTATAGAAACGATATTTCAATCATTTAAGCAGTGTTTTGTATCGGACTCGAGCTTGAGCCAAGACTGATTTTTCATGTTTACAATTACATCATCTAAATACACTCTACACATCCTGTAATCACCGAACCCCCAGATGGGAAACAAAACCCTAACATGGACAAACGGTTGTTGACATACATTCACACATACACACAAAAAAAAATTTCTTGTCTAGACAAATTACTTTGAACCACTTTTGTTAACGGTTACAACTAATATAATTTTTTATTCTAATATGAAACACATTACCAAACTCACTTGATTTTATTGCAGTAATACGGATAATGGCTAGAGTATTTTGCTCATGAGAAACATTTCCACTTGCTGAATATACCCAGACTCATTTCTTTCAGCTAAAATACCTCTAACGTTTTCATTATGATTTACCACATTTGGTTTTGACTTAGACTTAGCCGAACCTGGATTTGACTCTCATCATTTTTTTTTACAACAAACATACTTTGCGCGGAAATAAGAAATAGCCATATCATCTTTCAAACGCTGTGGCTTTCTTAATTTAAAACATGTGGTGACAACAAAATGTTCAACAACCTTTCATTGTCCTGGTCAACAATTCAACCAACATTTTTCTCCCAAAAAATTTTAAGCCTTGCCTGCTTGTATTTTGTATTACAAAAAATATTATTCTTTTGGAAGTAAAGCAATTGCAACAATAAAATTCTGGCATAAAGCTCGGTTCAATAAGACAGAGAAAAAGAAAACAAGAACATGAATTATGACATAAAGATACACAACAAGACTAAACAAGCAATTAAAAACATTTTAAATAAATACAATTTTTTTTTGTGTTATTTTTAAAATGAACCCAAACCTTCATTTTTTTCAAGAAAAGAGGATAAATTAAAACACATCCTACTCATCGTGCTTTACGGCATTTGCGATTTTTTTCATTCCTTTGCCATTATCAACGCCATCCAAAACACTCATCAATCATCTTACAAAACCACACAACATACTCGCACTTCCACGTTTTGGTTATCTCTTTACCACATCTAGTCTTCTTCAGAGCTAGAGGAATCGTCATCATCGTCATCATCATCATCTGAAGAATCATTACCTGAGTTGGCTGCGTTTCCAGCACTAGCCATTCCAGCACCTGAAGCACTAATCATCATTTCTTGACCGCCAGTACTGTGTTCAGCAGGTGGACTAGAACCGGCAGCTTCAATCTCATCAAACTGGGCTAACTTACGTTGCAATTCCTCAATCTGACGAGTTTGTTCGTCTTCTGATAAAGGCTTGCCCTTGCGTCTTTGAGCAGCTTGTGCCTGCTTAGTCGCATGCCTAGCTGTGGTGGAGTTGGTTCTGGGACGCTTATTGCTGCCCTTGACAACATACTCATAGAGTTTCAAGACAGTAGCAGGGTTCAGCTGATCTATTTCCAATTCAACCTCTTCTTGGTCTTCACTATTGAAGTTAGGAATACCCTCCTGAATCAGTTTCAACACATGTCGCATCTTCTTTTCAGGAAGATTCTGACACATTTTGGACAGCTCTTCCTTCATTTCATAAGTAACATACGGTGATCCATCAGCATTGTCTTGGCCATTAGCAGCTGGGCTAACACGACGACCACTAGACCCTGCACTAGACTTGCGGCGACTAGAAGGATTTCCTTCCGAGCCTGAGCTAGCCTTGCCTCCCTTTTTAGCAGGAGCAGTTGTTGCACCGTTAGCTCTCTTTGTCTTTTTGTTCTTTTTACGGAAATCTCGAGCTGCTCTAGCATTTATAAGTGCTTCTCTCTTCATAGTATCTAAATCTTCCATCATTCTCGTTATTTGAGATTCCATCAGCTTGATAGCATTATTTTCTCTAAATATTTCGCTCTCAGAGAAATCAGATTCAGACTCAGACTCAGACTCGGGAACCATGGGTGGGGGACTAGGTGGAGTAGCAGGAAGATCTTTCCACTTTTTATCAAACAAGCTTTCCAGCTGATGGCCCATTGCATTGACAGGCGATCCTTCAGGATTAAACTTGTAACAGTTGTTCACCATAAGTCTGACGTCGCTTTCAAATTCCTCTGCAGTTTCATACTGGTTTGTGTTGAACTTATGTTGCATGGTGCTTAAATCCATGGGATGCTTAATGATATTAAAATAAGAAGGACAGTTCAACGCTACTGGATCAACTGGCTGTAAAAACGGAAAGTTAAAGTTTTCATGCTTCTTACTCATAAGTTCTTTCAAGACATTGGCACAAAAGCGCAATTCGGTGGCAAACTTCTTTTTACGTGGTTTGACATCACCGTATGGAAGATCTTTAGATTTTGGTGGATGTATTTCGCGTTTTGGACGACCACCAGCTGAAGACTCGCGTCGAATTGTAGGTAAACCAGATGGTTGGAGAGCAAATGGTTGAGAATCAACACTTGGGCTCGCTTTTTTAGTGACATTTTTTGAAGCTGTGCTTCCAGACTTGACAGGACGCGCTGATGAGTTGGTTTTCACAGAGGAAGTGCTATCTCGACTTGCAGGAGCCTTGAGAGGCTTTTTGGGTGAAGCTGATGAACCTGCAGGGGGTAGAGGAGAAGGGGCACTCACGCTAGCGCGCTGAGGTTTGGGTGCTGGTAGAACAGTTCGCTTTTTAGCTTTTGTGTTGGAATTAATTGCTGGAAGCTCGTATCTAGGCATGTTATTCATGTGCTTGTCAAAAGAAGCTTTAATATTTCTAGCCATGTTGGAAATGAATGACTCTGCGCCATTAAATTTAACACAGTTGGAAACAATCAGGTCCATGTCGGCCAAAAACTCGGTGACGGATGAGTATTTGCCCTCAGTAACCTTTCTTTCCATAGTGCCCAGATCCATGGGATTTGTGATGACCGTATAGTAAGTAGGAATGTTGAGTTTTACATGATCAACAGGCTCTACGAATGGAGCTGCATCTTTCAATCTTTTGACTGAGCGAAGGGAAGCAAGCGCAAACTTAACTTGGTGTTTAGACAAGATTCTAGGAGCTCCTGGAGGAGGGTCACGAAGATCTTGAGATTGAAAAACTGAATTATCTGGCACACTAGCGGCCTCAGTTTTGACAGTTTCTTCTGTTTTCACACGCTTGGTGGGTGGAATGTTGTCAGAAATCGCATCACCAACTCGTTTTTCAGAAGTGTTGTCCTCTTCTTTAACTTGGGTATCAGCGATGGTTATTTCAGTAGCCGGCTTTTCGACAGGAGCAGGTGCCGTCTCAGACACGGCAGCTGGAGCAATTGCCTTGGTATCTTGTTCTTTAGGAGCAGACTCCAAGGGCTCGTTGTCCTCAGGCTCATTGAAAAGGTCATCATCTTCATCGTCGCTATCTTTGTCATTCTCAGGAACATCCTTGACTTGGACATCGTGTTCTGCTGATGTTGCTGAAGGAGAAAGAGGAGCCGCAGTGATTGGGTCGGAAATTTTAGTTGCAGGCAAAACAGAGGGGTCGAAAGAAGGTGAGGAAATAGGGGTCGAGATACTAGGTGCTGACATTTTCAATTGTTGAGATTGATCTTGTGGTTCTGTAGGATTTGAAGTAGAATTATCGTCGTGAGACAAGCCGGAGGTAGCAGGTGTGATGAGCTCGGTCTCTTTAAAAGACATGACAAGAAGAAAACAGAGAAATCGACAAAAGAGGAACTAACGCGTTTTGACGAATAAAAAATCCAAACAATATAATACAGAGAATATATTGAAACGCGTAGAGACTGGTGGTGAAAATATAAAACGCGTTTAGGAGTATAACGTAAGCAGCGGAAGGAGGTTAGGGCAGCAAGCTAAAAAAGAGCGGTACAAGAAAGCTGCGCTCTGATTGGCTGGAGGAGGTGAAAAAGTGATAAAAAAATTAAAGAAAAGAATAAAAAAAGTGAAAAATTTAGGGGATGGCCCACCGCTTAAGTACTACACAAGTTTTGACTCGTTAACTTTTAGTACCCCGCAGTAGCTGACAGTACAAATGTATTTTACAGAACGATATAAATCTCTGCTTTTACCATTACATTGTAAACTTTTTGAGTTTGAGTTTTCAGTTTTCAGTCCTGGGAGACGCTTGAAGCATTAGAATCAGTCCTAATTAGTCGAGCATTTTGATCAACTTCATTTGAATTAAATTGCGCTGATTGTTTTTCAGCGTCGCTGGTAAATTTTATGGTAGTTCAATTGAAGCAGACGACATTGTTTAGCCTTATGGGTAATTCACTTGGAGTGTGGCTCACTATGTTTTTATTTGAATTTTTAGAAGTATAACATGCAGGCTGTCTATCGTATCAATCAATAAAATGGGTAAGCCCGGAGTCGAACCTGGACTCAATAATAACATTCTCGGGTATCCGTCATTTCATTTTTCTTTTTGATATTATTTTTACTCTATGATATCGTTTGGTTTTCGTTTTTCTTGATAACTAAGTTTAACAATTAACTTTATAGTTACCTCTCAATTATATATACTTCATTTATAATGAAACTACACTAGAGAAATCATCAATCAAATATCTATCCACTCCGCAAAGTTGATAGTTGGTAAATTATTCGATTTTCATGAAATGCAATCTCTTAAACGTGCTTTAAGACTATGGCTTAAACAGGTACTTAATTAGAGATCATGTGTTTGTTTATGTTTTGTTTTCATTCAAATATCATACTCTACATATTAAACTGTTCTCATAATCATCTGATAAAAGAATGCTAAGAAAAACACTTTTAAGGCTGTTTACAATTGTTGGGTTTTAAACACCTATCAATTACCTATTTCAAAACTCAATTGTACCTTTTGTTGGCCACTTGAGATAAGCGTTTCAAAGCGGGAAGCAAGAAATAACTTACATTACTTTATCAATAATTCTTCTATTGAATATTCTCTAGATATGAGTTACTAGCTGTTATTATACAAAACTCGTATGCTAAATTATCCCTTACAAATGAGATCGAATTCGCCAGCTGGCTTCATAAACAGACTAAGGGTTCCGTTCCATAGAACTCAATGCCGACGTATACGCAAGTGAATGAAAAACAAATCATATTTAGTTTTCAATTAACTGCGCTAATAACCGAAATAAAAATATATTTAGCATAGCAACAAGACCACAAAATGGTGCTATAAAAACATCAAAAACCTCATAGAAGAGGAAAAACAATTACTGATTATAAATAATACATATTTTAAATTACAAATCACATAACGTATAATAAAATAATGATTCAAACTCTAGTGTAAATGATTTGGGCTTTCCTATCACGCTGCTTAATCTAAACAGCATCCACTTACCACTATACAGTTCACATCAGGATAGCAAAATGCCAGAACAATAAATAAATCTGAACGAAATTTTTGTAATCAGGTAATAATTAATTTATTACGCGATAAAGTATATTTTGGTTTTTAAAGATTCACGAAACTTGAGGGGTTATCAGCGTCGATACTGAAATGAAGAAACCAGCTCATGTACATTGATGGGAAATATAAACAAAGTGACCAGAGTTCACAACGTTGATTTATGGCGAAACTACTTATACTTATTTTATTGCACAAACTTTAAAATATAATTCACTGTCAATCATAATAAATCTTCTACAATTGGGCAAAACACAAGATCATGCCCCACGCCCTGCGATTGATAACTCATATTCTTCATGTGTCATATCAATATTGGAACACAAACAAAAGAAGAGAATAACATTATAAGATCTTCATGGCTGACAAAATGATTATCAATTTTTCACACAAAACAATTGAAGCGATGCACTGTAAATTCAACTAAAATCAATTTCAATTACATATTGGAAGTGTTTTCACAAGCTGAGTGAGGATTTATACATCTCAATTTCAGTTAAATCGAAATTTCCCAATTGGGTAATATTTTGTTTCTAGTGTTGGGTTTTACAAGTTGTACAGTTTAATGTTACCAATAATTGTTCTCAATAATCAGTTTGACAGAAATACGTGTTTGATAGATAATCAACAAAAATATATACATTCAATTGTAGGAGAGATACAAAAGGAAAATATGAAGTAACGAAAAAAAAAAAATTGAAAAGTAAAAACAACAAACAAAAATAGTTATAAACAAATGACATGCGAAAAGTAAAAATAAAATGAAATGAAATGAAAAAGAGGCTTTAGAATAACGAGAAGATAACTAACAAAAAGACAATTGGTATATTTTAGTTTAGTCCACAGTCAAATTGGTTTCTAGATTACATCTATCAACCAAATTGTGTTGGTCCACGACCTCTTTATGCAATCGCTTAAAATACTTGTTAGACTCGCCAATGTCTCTGGAAGTTTTAATGTATTCCTCCTTTTTGCGTCCTTGTTCTTCAATAGTGAATTGAAACTCTGAGCGCACGTCTTGGGCAGGGTAATTGAGCACTTTGCGACACTCGCGCGAAATTCTGTTTGCGTTCAGTTGAACGTAACCAAGTTTGCTAAGCTCATCACGTAACTTTCGAGACACATTACGAGCAACAGCATATGGAATGTCAGACAAAACATAGGCAACACTACAAAGCGTGCCAACGGCGAGCATGGGAAGAGCAAGTTTCTTGATGACAGATGCGTCAAAAATTTGAGCGAAAGTCAAAATAGAACGCATAACATCAGTGGATCTTATCAATTGACCTGTGGTCACGACGGATGCCAAAGTAAGTGCATTTGTCATTGTAGATGATGAACTGTTGTTAGCTTCTAAAGGTTTGGGGCCCGAAATTTCTAACGAATTATCTTTGGAAGAGAAAAATGGAAGATTAACGTCAAACATATCCCAGATAGTAAGCTCAGCATAAATGGAACGCGACAATGCATCACGCTTTCGAGTAAACATTACGTTTTCATTAAACTTTTTGTTGAAAACAGGACGAAGTCCTAAATGTGATATACCCATAGAAGTAATAGAGTTGATGGAAATAACAGTTTCTCTTCTAGCGTAAGACTCGCATACCTCCACTTCAGCCAAGATTCTGTCAATAACGGTTTCTCGGGTATCCACAGCATATGACAAGGCAGAAAAGACTGACTTGTAGGGAACAACTGGAGCTTCTCCAAGCTTGTTAATGATTTCAGTTAAATGTTTTTCAGTGAAATCAAATACTTGTTGACCAACATTTTCAATCTGGTTTTCAATTTCTTCGACGACCTTGACATGGTGACGTTTTGACTTTTCAAACTCAGGAGTTAAAGCATTGAGTTCTTCAAGAACTTTTTGCTTTTCGGTATCAGTGACTTGAATATTAACAAATGCAAGCATTTCCAAGTCCTTCAAAATATTTTTCAAATAAGTCTTCGCAGGCATCAGTTTAGACAATGAACGTTTTTCCAAAACAAAGTTTCTTAAAGATGCTTCCAAACGATCAAAGTCTGGATGTTCAGGATCTTGGTTGCTAGGGCCATCATCATCGCCGCCATCAGGACTGTTTCCAGACTTGTTCATATCTTCCAAAATATTGCTTGAACTCACAAAATGAATAAAATCTCTAGCGTCCTTATGTGTTTCTGGAGAAAGACTAGCGACTTGATCTAAAATAAGTCGCTGACATTTTGCTTTGTTTTTGATATTATCAAACCTATTAACAACAATGAAAACAAGCGATTTTTCATGAGCAGCATTCCAAATGAACTCTTTTGCTGAAAGAGTAAAATGATTCTCTGCAGACACAACAAACACGACTAAATCAATTTCTTCCTGGCGTGAAAAAACTTGAGTTGTTTGATAAGAATCCATGTTAAGCCCAGGAGCGTCAATTAGGCAAATATCAACAACTCCATTTCGTAACAAGCTTTGATCTACTGGCCTTCGATCGTTAACATAAACTTTTAAAATAGAGTATTTGTTGTATTTCGTGACTAGATCATCCAGTTTTTTAAGCGAATAAACTTCAAATGTGGTATCATCGCTTCTATTATATTTAACATTAATGGGAACTGCATGCACCTCTTCAACACCATGGTTTTCTCGCGCATCAATAACCTCGCAAAAAACAGATGTGCAAGGCTGTTGATCTTCCGGAAGTAACTGCCTTCTTAACAACGCGTTACAAAAAGTAGATTTTCCAGCGTTTAGATCGCCGGTGATTAAAACTTTCGATGTGGTATCATCTATACGCTCACGAAGAGACAATAAATGTCGCATGATTTGTACAAGTTTTTCATCTAAAAGTGATGCTAGCGAAGACTTTTCAAGTTGTTGAATCAACTCGCTAGATGAAAGATGACGACTTCCTACTTGAAGATCAAGCTTAAAGACGTTGAAATCATTAAATCCGTCAGAAGATACTAAACGGGGTTCAAGTGCTGGTTCAGGGACATGAAAATTTGGATCATCTCTGCGAAAGTTCGATGAAGTGCGGCGGCCAGGTGACTTTTCAAATGCAGCATGAGATTCATTATTAACAGAAGTGGAATTAGGGGGTGAGCTTTTGAATGAAGTGGAAGAATCCAAAAAAGAAGAATTTGGAGATGATGGTGAAGGATAATAAACATTTTTTTTATGATTCATAGATTGGAGCTCTCTGAGCATAGTTAAAACGGTTGAAATGGAACGTCCTAGAGCGACTCGATTATCGTTATATTGCAGCTGATTCACTTGAGAAGCTACATGGCGACGAGTAACGACTGCAAGAAAAAACGGTTAGTTTACTTTCAAAGCAGTAAAACAACGTCAAATATGAAAAAGCTTACTAGAAGGAGAACGGTGACGATCTAAATTAGAAGTGCCGCGGTGATAAGTAGCACGATCCGGAGTCTCGGATATACTGGATCTTGACCAAGAAGGGATATCGGTGTGATAAACTGAAGAAGACGTTGTTGATTCACCATATCCCGAATCAGATTCATCGCCTGAAAAAATAGGCGAAGTTATATCGTCTTCAGTTTGATTATGGGGTTGAAATCCATGAAAGCTCATCTTGGGTGATTGTCAACTGGTTGAGGAAAAAAAAAAAGAAACAAAGTTTCTCCTGATTTAGATCATGTGGGTATACCTGGGACCTGGTGTAGTTCTGAGAACGGCAATTTGTACTTGTCCAAAATTTTCAAAATATCAAAGCTTGACAAACACCACCACCAAGAAATTTGTCAAAAAGAGGTTGCTGTGGAGCTTAACAAGGAATAGGAATCATGATTGCACAAATCGCATTTAGAAACAGCCGAACTGCCCTTCGTGGTGCTTCTTTGGCCTGTTCAGCACGACTTTTTTCCACTTGCAGACCCACCTATAACAAGCCATCTAATCCAATTCCCAAACCATCTCCAGACTACCCTTCATACTTACCACCCGCAAAGAACACTTATGAGACGCTGAAGGTTAGCGAAGAGGAACTTTTGCCTTTGAAATTTGGAGGTGCTTTGTACGCTACTGTGCATATCCACGATCGCAAGTTTCTCGTGACAGAAGGAGATGAGATTGTATTACCAGTGAGAATGAAGGATGTCAAGGTTGGCGATGTTTTGAATTTGCATCATGTTTCTACGATTGGTACAAGAGAGCACACATTGACAGGAGCACCAGCTATTGACCCTTCGATTTTCAAAATTCAAGGAGTTGTTTTAGAAAAAACCCGAACCACGGCTCAAACACATGAGAGAACACAGCGACGAGTGCGTCATGTTCGTCATGTTGTCTCTCAAAACTGCGTGACAGTGATAAGGATTAGTGAATTGAAGTTGAACTGACAATGCTATGAAGGAAATGTATATAAATATGAATCATGTAAATAGAGATCAAAAAATATAGTTTTGGCCAAACAAAGACGCAGGTGCTCTAATAACGAGTATGCAAGAGCATTTTTTATACTACGAATGCGACAGCTGGGTCGTTGAATGTAAAACAAAACATGCATAGATGAGAAGAGCTGTGACAGCAACACTTGAAACTCATACCTGTTAAAGCGTGGTAGTGGAAAAAGCATGCAGGCTCAAAAGCAAAAATGTGCAGGAGTTCCCTTTTCAGGGCCAGCCAGACAAAAACTGAAAAACTTCGAAGGGCCCACATTGGCTCTGAGAAGAGTAACTAAAAAAATAATACAAACACATCAAGTTGGAAACAAGCACTAGCCTGCAAAGAACCAAAAAAAAAAAAGGATGGTTAGATTGGAACGAAACGCCATATCCAAGATTCGCTTCTTCTACTTACTACACGAGGCAGATCAGGGATTCAATACCAAAGAAAAGTCATATTGAATCGACCTTTAATAACAACACCAATAATACCGATAACACATTTATTACCGTCAATACCATTAATAAATCTAATAAGAAATACCTGGAAGTAGTGATTTCTCGGCACTGATACAAACTATATACCCAAAAATAAAGTCAATACAAATTGAGCATACACCTACAATATTTCTTTGTTGAGCATTGAATCATGACACCCGTCCCTGTTCAACAGTCAAAAACTTTAAGCATGTCTTCCACAACGGCTCAGGCTCAAGAAACAAAACCAGAATCAGACACAAAAAAGGAATCAAGCTCTCAATCAAGCCAGATTCGTGCTCGTCGTAGTCTAAAGAAAAAGCAGAAAAAACAGCTCAAACATAAACCTCTTCCACCGTTACCGGATGCAGATCAAGAGCGCGAGAATAAACAGAATGTTGTGCATCAAAAAGAAACCCATTTGAGCAGGCTGTTGAATAACTTGGTTGAACAGAAAAAAGCTCTTGAACCAGAAGAAGTTCAACAAAAACGGCCTAAAACTGGTAATTACCAAAGTCTTAACTCATTTCAATCCCAACCTAAAAAATCCGTCAAACAGTCAAAATCCACCTCTCATCTACCCAACCCAGCATTCTCATCACCTCTAGTATTCCAATCACCACTCTCGCTACGTTCAAAAGCATCTCATGCTTCACTAGGTAGCATTCTCAATGGTCATGCCAATATAAGTTCTCGGTTGAGGACCATTGATGGCCCAAGCTTTTCGTCACGACCATCAACGCGAGGTAGTGATGTTTTTCGATCTGTTGATACAAAACCTTTTTCTTCCGCCACCACCACCATTTCCACTCCAACTATCGACGAAATCCCTTCTTTTTCTTCTACAAACACCTCGACTTCTTCTTTTTCTCTCTCGTCACAGACCCAATCTCCTAATTCTCCTCCTGAGTCTGCTGGCTCAATATACCCACCCTCTGACATTAAAATGGACTCAGACTCACGCTCAAAAGATCTGAAAGGATCAAAGTCCTGTGCAGATCTACCAAAAGACTCGTCTCTAAGACATACCATGGCTTCAGCAAATTCTTTTAGAAGTGCCAGTGCCAGCGCTACTGTAACTCCCGTCTTATCAACAATAGAATCAAAGTCTGGTTCATCTCCGTCTTCTTCATCCACTGTTACACCCAATGCCACTCCTTCTATTTCTCAATCTGCACCGTTTTCTCCCCTTTCTCCATCAACTAATTTCGCCTCGAGAAACAGAAACGTTTCTGGACAACAGCATGTTTTGTATCCAAATCCCATGGCTCAAATTCACTTTAAAGCTTCGGATCCAGCTGAGTGGACTCTTTCAAGAGTTTTAAATTGGCTTGAATACAACAAGTTTGGTCCTGACTGGATTGAAACTTTCCAGTCTAGAAATATCCATGGCTCGGAGTTTTTATCTCTTGTTTCATATACTAAACTTAAGAGAGATTTAGGTAAGGATCTTGGTCACCTTTCAACGTCAAATGAAATCTACTCAACAACCCCTTCGCGTTTCATCCAAATTCTACGAAAGGTCTTGGACAAGTCTTCTAGTAATACGTCTCAAAACTCCGGTTCTGGTGCTGCCAGAGAATCTGGAATTTGGGATAAAGACGATTCTGACCTCGACAACGCGACTATTACTCACGACGGGTTTCACTCAAAAAGCATTTGTCCCGAGAACCCTGTATACCTTGGTCCATCTAAATCTTCATCTCAGCCCTATCAATCTTCAGCTGCCGCTACTACTAATGTAGCTTTTTCGAATATACAGGCTACTCACGAACGACACTCTACATCTACTTCTTCTAGCATTACCACACTTGGACCCCCTTCCAAAGAATCTACAAAAAACAACAGTGCATTCCCTTCTCCTTCTGTTTCTCCAATGACTTCTGGAATTCTTCGTTTACCAGTTCAAAAGCATGGCTCTTACGACAATTTAAAGGAAATGGACTCATCAGAATTTCGTGTTCGTTCACGTTCTAAAACAAAATCTGACCCTCAGATCTTAAATATTAACGATAAACATTTTCAAAATCCTCATTCTGGACAGCATCGCCAAGCATCAACAAATGAGACTTCTTTTTCTAATCAGCATAACCTGCGATCTTCTAGCTCTTCAATTTCTCTTAAGCATCAGGTATGGAACTGCTTTCCAGTAAGATACTAAACACAAGAAAACATTAGTTGATTTTGAAGTTTTTTTTGTTTTTTCATTTCTAACTTTTTATTTTATACTAGGCCTCTCCTTCATCTCCTACACCATTTTCTTCATTTTTTTCTCGCAATAAACATTCCAAATCTTCGTCAAACGAAACTTCGATTGGACTCATTGAAAACAGTTCTGATTCAATTGCGCCAACTAATCGATCAACCTCTTCGTTGTCGTCTTCCAAATCCATGGAAATTCTTCCACAAAACAACAATGGCAGCTCGTCATCTACCCCGACTGCTCCAACAAGTTCTGTATCATTCCCAGAAAGCCATGAACACTCAAAAACACGATCTAACAGTACCACCCGGGTAGAGAAAAAAGACATTGTCAAAAATTTGAGCGACAAAGAAAAGCGTGGTGCTGGTGGCTTGCTCAACAAGTTACGACGACGTGACAAAGATTCTACAAATACCAATACGGTAAAAGATTCCAAAGCTAATCTGCTGAGATCCACCAAGAGTACCAATAGTTTATTAGAAACAACATCATATTTGTCTGCCTCGCCAACAAAATCTGATATGTCATTATCTCCTGTCAAGTCAAATAACATGCTTGGCTCTTCTGCTGCGTCAATAAAGTCCAACAGATCGTTTAATCATCTTCCGGCATTGAACTCACTCACTCCAACTAGTTCTCCTGTTGTTTCTTCTTCAGTTGCATCAATTTTCCAGTTTGGGTACTTATCTAGAAAGTATGAACCAGTGAAGACTACAACTGACTCAATCTCTTTGCCAGACGCTTCTTCGACTCCTCAACCTCAATCATCTATTCCCTCTCGTTTTGTTTTAGCTACTACTACGAACGAAACTTTTACTTTAGTAAACATTACTGAAGCGACTGACTTGCAAACAGCAAAACAAGTAATTTTATCAAAACTTGGCTTTTTTTGTTCCTTGGATACAAGCAATGCATCCGGCAGCTCCAAAAACACCCCAAATCTATTTGCATTTTCACTGTCAGATTTTACTTTCCATTTGACTGATTTTGGATGTTCCGAAGGTCATGTTTTAGACGATCCAATTCTTTCTAATCTCCTTCTTCAACCTGATAAATTGGGTATTCCAACATCTGAGCCTTTGAGGATTTTTGTCAATGGTAAATGGATACGACCTTATAATCAAAAAATGTCAATGTTACAAAAACAGGCTATATGCAGTTTATTGGTTCCAGAATTTGGAGTTGATTCCCGTTCTTGCAGTCCTTTTAAGACTTCTTACGATCCCTCATCGCCAGGTCAAATTTCATTAGAGTATGAAGTAGCAACAAATACTTCGCATTATCCTGCAACTCCATCTCATTTATTAAACAATGGCGCGAAAAGCGCTGAAGATATTACCAGTGACTACTTTTCTCATAATTCATCAGTTTCTGAAAACTCAGAAAAGAAACATTTATCATCTTCAAAGACATCGGCTCCTCAATCGTCTCACAAACCGCATTTGCTAACACAACAACAACAAAACTTTTTCCATGAATACCTCATGAACACTCACAAAAGCCCTACGTTTCCTGGTACAGGACTCCATACTTTGCCATCTTCATGTTCGGGTCCTATTCCAAATCCTAGTACTCCTAAATTGGCCGTTCCTTCTGCTTCAAGTGTTCCAACAACACGCTCCAATTCCAATGTTACATATCCTGAGTTTGCAACTGCTGCTAATAACCATAACTTAAGCATACCCTTCAGTGGCGCTTTTGGCCACTTTTCTAATTTTGCCAGCTTTGTTCAGCAGCCCGGATTCAGTAACAATAATGATTTGACTCTTCATGGTTTTCCAGCGGTTCCCCCATACAATCCTTGTGATTCAGTTCGTTCTAGCATGGCAAGTATTGACTATACTGGCCGACGCTCCTCTGAAGACTCTTTCAAAGTCATTAGACCTGAGCGTCGTGAAATAAATTTTGATGATAGAAGGTCTTCACCTTATGATCGCAAGAGACAGGGAGAAGAAGGCAATGCATCTGTTTCATCCGCTTCGACAGCTACTAATATCACTAGTACTTATATCATGAATACGGCTACCAAACCAAAACAGGGATCTCACTTGAACGCTTCTGTGACACAAGCTACTTCAGGTTTGGGCCCTGGTGGAACTTCTCGTTCATCTCAACAGCCTGAATCAATGGGCTCCGTTGGAATTCTTGCATCTCATGGTGGTGACGGTACAAACAATAAGCCACTACAAAAGAACCCGCAAATTTCGCGCAATTCATCAAGATCTGATCGTAGAACGTCCACCCAACAATTTGTTGCTCGACGCAATGCTCCACCTCCTCCTTCTCTAGCCCAGCAGTTGCAACAAAGTTCTAATTTGTATAGAGCATCCAGCCAAAACAGCTATCAAGGTTTAGGTTGTACTCAAGTGTCACGCAACAATTCCAAACACAAACCGATGAGCATCAATACTTTGAGCAACTCTAAAGATACGAGCGCTCAAGGTGCATTTACAGAGGGACCCACAATCAAGCTCATGAAGAGCCCTTCTACTGATTCTAACAGCAAGTCTAAGAAAGAGAGAATTCACGGACTGGTCGTGAATGCAACTCAACGACCCAGTGGAGAAGGAGTTTCTGATTCCACTGGAAAGTTGAGCCCTAAAGTCAGTCCCACCTCACCTTCATTTGGTACCAGTGCTCCTATTACACCTACATTTAATTCATTTGATAAAAATGGAATTACATCACATATTTCTATTAAAGCCGGTGTTGATGAAAATGGACTATTAAAACCTGAGACTGGTACATATATATCACACAGCGTTGCTGGTACTGATTCCCATCCATCCAACAATTCTGACAGCGATGGCTCTGCAGCTGACAATTTGAACAATCAACAAAATCAAATGCTTCTTCAACAACAGCAAAACGTCACGCCTCCTACACAACCATACAACTATTCTTATAAAGGAAGTGGCCCTCCACGTCTTGATCTCAATGACTTCGGTTCTCCTGGATTTTCTCATGACTTCGCGTTGCTTGGAGTTTTCGGTGGCTTGAGTGGCAGCTCTCCTCAAAGTACCAATACATTGACTAATAATGAGGCAGCTCCAGAAACTCTCAGCAAGACTCCTACCATTGAAATTAATAATGAAAATCCCAGTAACAATCTCAATTCCACCAGTTTTGGATCTTCATTGAGTGCTCAAAACAGCAAAAGGGTTTCCTGGGCCAACAAGGTGGAAGAAGATCCACCATCGCCAAAATCTCCCGCTGTTGCGCTTGTTCGCCAGCCCTCTCTTCGTATGGCCCCAAAGTCTCCTTCTGCTGAAACTGCCTCACCAGCTTCTTCACAGTACACATCATCAGGTCAGAAGCCCACTGGTAATAGCCGCAATTCTGGGCCTATTCCTGCTCGTGCCAGTAGCCGCAAGGTCAAAGGCAAAAATGCAGCAGCTTCTAGTAATCGTCTTGGAGTGGATGCCAAGTTTCATGAAAATGAGATTTCGTTTGAAGGTGCTCCTGAGTTGGAGGACAGTAGCGATGACGACGACAGTTCTTCAAGCGACGAGGGCTTGTGGGCCAAGAAACCGCCAAAGCCAGGCTGTGATGACAATTCAAAACAAAATCCTTCTGCGAGGCTTTCTGTTAGTTTTGGTACTACAGAAATTATGAATGTCTCAAGCAGTACTAGCAGCTCGCGAGACAAAGGGAATAGTGTTACAAAATCTAGAATTGGTGCTGACTTTGATAGCGATACCGACAGTGATAATGAAAATGGTGATCCTCATGAGGTTTTCAAAGGTTCAAAATCATCGTCTTCTAGCAAGTCAAACACTGAAGGCACTAAAACCAAAAAATCGAAAGAGTTGAAAAAGCAATCAAGTTCTCACCAGAATACCCAAGACTATGATGGAAACACATTAGATAATGATCAACTGGCGAGAAGACGCAATTTGGCTAACAATGTTTCTACTGCGTCTGCAGCTTCAATTCAGCGTAACAGCCAGCAATACAGTGTATACAATCAAGCGGTTCCAAATATTGCCCCTTCTGCTGCGGCTACTGCTCGTGCTCGTCCTCAATTGCATGTCGATGTAACCAAAACTCGTGGCTATTCTGCTCCTGTCTTCAAGTCAGATAATGCCACAACCGGACATGGTGGAACCGAAAGCCATTACGCAAGTGAACAAAAGCGTTCTTCTTCTTCTTCTTCACAAGAAATTGACTCTCCTAGTAATGGCTCTGACAAGAATAGTGAACCACGAACACCAAACGCTACAGAAGAAGGTTTCAGCAACAGTATGTCTTCACTTGACAAAGCCACATTGGGAGAAATGAAACTCGGCGGATGGGCAGTTAGACCTCCTGCTGAAGTTTTGTATGAAAATATGGAGCGATTTTTCCCAAATGCAGATCTTGACCGGCCTATTGTACTGGATCCACCTGGAGTTTCACCTCCGGCATCACCTAGTGTAGATACATTGGGTGGTGAGGCCAACGATGACGGGTACGGTAAAAGGACCAATGTGTCAAACTACATAGATGCAGATGGTGACGACGACGATGACATGGTAATCATGGAAGAGAATGGCGGAAACAGTAGAACTAGTTCCATGCATGTTGAAACTGGGTTTTTGGACGACCAAGACGAAGAGTTTGATTCTAACCGACCTAGCAGCATCAGCAGTGTAAGCAGCATGAGCATCAACAGAGGCGCGATTCATACCCCATTGTTACCAGTCAATGAGCCTCATAAGAATCAACAACAGCTGCAACAGCAAAATGATGGCGTCTTGGTTGGAAAAGAAAATTCAGCTCCGTTAAGATCACAACAAAGACATACGAATTTGACTCGTGCAGGAAAGAAGCAATCTATGCAACTTGAGGAAGAATCTGATACTCGCGCTAGTCAAACTAGTCAGCCTAGCGTTGATACCCAGCGACCATTGTCTTTCACGAGCACTAATTCAAATGAAATTAGCTTTTCCAGATCTTCTTCCCACAACGAAGAAGGCGAGTTGGATTCAACAAGTGGTGACAACAGCAATCGTAATCGTCGCAAAGGTAATTTCTCAATGCGTACCAAATCTCTTCGTGTGGTTGCATTGGAAGCTACTGAACGCCGTAAACGGTTCCAATCTCTTGCCAACATTAGCACATCAAACGGCGTTAGTGCACTGAGCGGCATCAGCGGAAACAATGGTCGAAGATCAGCAGAAGTGGCAGCTGTTGTTGGTGGAGGAGGAGGATCCCCAAGCGGTGTTGTATTGGGCGGAAGTCCTGGTGCTTTGTTACGTCGCAAGAGTACCAAGATGTGGGGCCAGAAGGCTGTAGAAGTGAAGCCTGTGCAATTCCAAAAGGGGGACAGTGGAAACAATAGTAGCCAGCAAATGTCGAGACTACGCGATAATCGAGGCAAGGTGAAACAGTTTGTATGGGTGAAGGGTGAGTTGATTGGAAAGGGTACCTTTGGTAAAGTTTACTTGGCCTTCAATGTCACAGCTGGTGAAATGATTGCAGTGAAGCAAGTTGACGTCCCTCAAACACTTTCCGATAAAAACAGCGAGTTACAAAAGGAAGTAATTGGCGCTTTACACGCAGAAGTCGAAACAATGAAAGATTTAGATCATTTCAACATTGTGCAGTACCTTGGTTTTGAAGCTCTTCCTGATACTTACAACTTATTTTTAGAGTACATTCCTGGTGGCACAGTTGGTATGGCACTTCGCAAAAATGGACGGTTTGAGACGAGTGTTTCACAATACTTTACGCGACAAGTGCTCGACGGTCTTTCATATCTACACTCTTGCGGAATCTTGCATCGTGACTTGAAGTCTGATAACATCTTGATAGATTTGGACGGTGTGTGCAAAATTTCTGATTTCGGTATTTCCAAAAAGAGCGGTAACATTTATGCCAACGACGCTCAAATGTCAATGCAAGGCACCATTTTCTGGATGGCTCCCGAAGTTATTCACAATGTCATTGATAACGAAAAGCAAGGGTATTCTGCCAAAGTAGACATTTGGTCGCTTGGCTGTGTCGTTTTGGAAATGTTTGCTGGCCGTCGTCCATGGTCTACTGATGAAGCAATTGGTGCTATGTACAAGCTAGGAAATGCTCGTCTTGCGCCTCCCATTCCAGAAGACACGGAACCATTTGTGACTAAGAATGGTAAAGACTTTTTGGAACAGTGTTTCCAAACAAATCCAGACGAGCGGCCAACTGCGAAAGAGCTTTTGGCGCACCCTTTCTGTGCTGTTAACACTGAGTTCCGGTTTGCGGATACAAAGCTTGCTAAGATGATTAGGGTTGATGATAAGGAAAAGACAATGATGAGGGAAAGTAAGATGAACAACAATGGGTCAAGAAGATGATGTTGATGTTGAATAAGTTTGAAGCTCGTCAGACTACCCCACCACGCACGGCTGTGGGTAGTTATTTTTGTGCACGGCTGTTAATAATCTTGACATGATTAGTCATTATTCATATATGTGTAATCTTTAAAGACTTGAACCAAAAAAAAATATTATGTTGAGCCAATTAGAAAAGGAGCAAAAACAATTTATAGAATAAATGGCCTTATTATTATTATTGTTGTTGATTTTATATAAACTGGTTAATTATCGTAAATATTATAAATATATTATCATTAACTTTTCTATTTACGGTTTAATACAATTGTTAAAAATTTAAAACAAAATACTTTTTTTAAGAACAAGAAAACAAATGAAATGAAAACAGAGTATTATATATGAATCACTTTTTTGAACTCGGTTCATCATCGTAGTTTGCCAAAATGTCGTCTAAAATAGGCTTGAGATCAACGTCTTGTGGGACAGAGATCTTTTTCAAAGTCTCGTTGATGAGGGTTTTGCGGTCAGGCTTTTCGCCTAGGCCCTCGATTTGAGATGAAAAAGCAGAGTATGGGCTGGGATTCTCGACAGCATTGCGAACACCTTGGATGTAAGGACCCAGGGGAACCGAAGAATGAGGTCTAAGAGCGTTAATCAGCAAAGTCAAAGCAAGTTCGAGCTGAAGGGAGGTATTTGAAGGCTCAAGTGCACCGTAAATAGTGGGATCAATTCCAAAAGGTTTAGAAACGGGAGTGGCAGAGTTTGTAGTATTGGTGGTAGATGCAGTTTTTGAGATAGCAGAAATAGGGGTATTAGTGGTTGACTTGGCAGGATCAATGGAAGCTTGAGTTTTTTTGCTTTTAGATTCTTTTAAAGGCTTTGACAACTGGTTGCGATAGTAATCGTCTTGAAACTCTTTATCCTTTTCCTCCGGTGTAAGCTCCAAGTCTTTGCTTGAGTTGATGAGTTTGACAAGTAACATCTCAGTGTCAATAACCTCTTTTGACAGCTTGCGAGAGTATTCACTCACGACAGGGTTGATTTTTGAAGATGATACTGTTGTAGGGTCTTGGTTATCAATATACTCATTCCACAAAACCTTATAAGCCTGATGAAGTTGGTCAAATACCTGGGATTTGACTAAAAGCGCATTAGCATAGTGTGGTCTAACTGCTGCTTTTTTGCGAGCTAGTTCTTCAAGAGTACGAGTAACTAAAAGAACAGAGTCTTCGGTGACCACAGTGTTATTGATATTGGCAATAAGGCCGTTAAGAGACATTGCAGCCTTGTTAACGTCTTTATCACTCTCATCTGGTAATAGTACCAATGGTAGGTATTCTCTTCCTTGTCCGACTGTTCCCGAGACTGCGTCAAAAAAACGAGTGGGTGCCAAAGGATCATTGGAAGCAAGGGCCATGGTAGCATCATTTTTGTGACTGCTACTTTTTTGACGGTCTTCATCTGAAAACTCTTCGTCTAGTCGTGAAGTCAACGCAGAAACGTTGCGTGTAGGGGTCACTGCAGAGGTAATTTGAGATGAGCTCACTCGAGTATGTGGCTTGCTTGAGTCAGAGGATCCAGAAGGTGTGGCAGCTGAAGATGATTGGGAATTTGTTTGAATTGGGTTAACCTTGCGATAGTAAAATGAAGTATTAAGACGTTGAGTCTCTTCATCACTGATTTTACGAGCTCTAGCAGCAGCTCGTGAGTTGAATTCACGTTCTTCAAGTACGTCAATAACAGTGTGCGACAATGGCACATACTTTTCAAATTCAGGATGATTTGTAGCGTACCAAATTCCGGCAACATAAACTGCAGAAGTGGCCAACGCTGCTTGAGAGGCACGTTTTAAAAGGTGAAGAGAAGGCATTTCAATGATTTGAAAAAATAAAAATAGTTAAAAAAAAATTGTTGAACAAAACAAGTAATGGAGTGAAAATAAAAAGTGGAAAGGTGGCACAAGGTGGGAATGTGGGGAGTTTTATACCAGCAACCCATTCTCGTGTTTTCCTGGCCAGAATTTTCGTGATGATGGATTTTTTTTATTCTGAAGGTTGAGTTTTTCCGAATTTACTTTTCGTGTTAAATGATTCCTGTTAATTTACTAATTTACTTTTACTAATTTATTCACACTTCTCAGTTTCACACTCATATTCGTATTTGTTTACTGGCTTCCTTTTCTCCACACACACATACACGGTCAAATAACCCCAACCATTCTCCCTTCGCAAATCACCAGATTTTATTTTGTTAAACCATATGCCGCTTTCAAGAAAAAGCCGTCAGTTTCCGCCGGCTAATTGCTCTAGCAACAACCAGCCTTGCTTGCTTCCGTCTAATATTCGTCAAAAACTTCAGCTTAGTCATCCAATGAAGGGACGTATCACCTGAACATCACATGGATATACTCCCTCTTGCTGCTCCACCATTCTCCCTCAATTCTCCATCAACAATGGTCAAAACCATCTATATTTCGCGTGTAAGTGTGATCTAAACACATGCTTGATTCCCATACTAATCTCTGGGTCTGTTTTTTTTATTAATTTTTGTTTTAGCACGCCTTTCGGTCGAATTGGGTTCTGGACAAACCTGCTCCTCCTCTTCCAACTGGTAATCCTTCTGACCCAGTTTTGGCTGAGCATGGTTTAGACCAAGCTGATCAACTTGCTGCTCATATCAAAACCCTGTCTCCATCTGTTCAACAGATTTACTGTTCTCCATACTACCGTTGTATTCAAACTGCTGCTCCAACTTCAAAAGAATTGAATATTAAGCTGTTTCTTGAACATGGCGTGTCTGAATGGATCTGCCGGCCTTATTATTCCCACTCACCTCTTCCAGCCTCTACCGCTGACCTTGCTCACAAATATTTTCCAGATGGGTTAATTGATCAGTCTTATGAGCCAATTCTGGATACTTCAAGGTTTCAAGAATCCTACGATGAACTTCTTCAGCGTGCCAAAGACTTTATTAAAGAGCTGGTCACCAGACTGGACAGGGATCAGCCTGAAATTGACTCCATTCTCATTGTTACACATGCAGCAACCAAAATTGTTCTGGCTAGAGCGCTCGTAGGTGACGACAAGTTCGAGGATAGAACTGGAACATGTTCACTAAACACCTTTACAAGAAACCCTAAAAACCCTGCCAAATGGATGGCTGATGTTATTGGTGATACCTCGTTTCTTAAAGATGGTGAAGAAATGCATTGGAGTTTTGGTAAGTGGATATACTTGTGATTATAACTGTTCGTTTTCTTTTATTTTGATTTTGGCTTCTAACATTTCTTTAGAAAACACTCATGCCCCTGGATCAACAGAAGATATAAAGGCCAGAGCAGAAACTGCTGATGCAGTGAAAATTAAAGAAGAGTCCCCGGGTGAGGATGAGATGGTGGTAAGTACTTGATTTTCTTAGGTGGTAATTTGATTCCTCAGTTTAGATTTAATATGTCCATAATACAGATATAGACCTTTATATTTTTTTTTCAATTTTCTGACCATGTTGAACCTTTTATCTTTTGTTTTCTTTTTGTTAGGATGTATACCTGACACTTGATCTTTCCCAAGTTTATGAATCAATTATCAATGAACTTGGCTCTATCTCTTTGTCTCGACTCTCTAGACACTCTGAAGCAAACCAAGAAAAACAAGAAAGCGAGCAAGAAGACAATGCTGACGACGATGATGCCGAAGGAACAGATTTTGCCAGTCTTGCCAATATTGGACCTGACCCTGAACTGGCGTTATTGATCCAAAAAAAATCAAAACGAAACATTAAAAGAAAATCACAGTTTCAACGGCTAAGTGCTTTGACATCCGCTTCGAATGAAAATAACGGAAGTAGCTCCAGCAACGCTGCAGCCGGCGAAGGTGCCAACGGCGAGCTGCAAGAAACGGCGGCTTCGTGCGGTTTCAAGTACGGTCGTCGAGGCGGGAATTCGTACGAACGCAATGCTGGTACCATTGTGAAAGACGCAAGCTTACAAGTATCTGAGCTTGGGTCTGATCACCCTTTAGTCAGAGTCGGCAATGAACTACATATAGGGGTCTGGGAAGATACAGTAGGAACAGATTTGCTTGTCAATTCAAGTATGTACATTTTTAGCGGCTTTTTCCTTTTGTTTTTGTTACTTTTTTACTAATGCTTTTATTTTCTTTATTTTAGAGGGCCAGGTTGTTGGAAAGTCAAGAAACAGGTTACGCTTGGTTCCTGCAAAAGCTAAAGCTCGTGCTTTACATATGGATGAAAGTGCTCGTGAAAGCAAAAATGATGATCCTGAAAGCCTTGAGGGAGGAAATAATGATACCAACGATGACAGTAATAAGGATAAGGGTGATAAGAATATTGTTAATAATGAAAGTAACAAGGCTGGTAAGACAAAGTCTACAAAGGCCAGCTCAAGTTCACCTTCCAAGTCTAAAGAGTCTATTAACGAATCTGAAAAGCAGGCATCTACGTCTGAAAAAATGCCAAAACCGAGTGAAGACACTGAAATGACAGATTCCATAGATCAACAACGATTACCCCCAGGGCTCACCGAAAATGACACTATTATTGTTGATTTGACCAAACCTAGTCCTGCAGCTGATTCCAATTCTCGCTCTAAACTCAATTCCAAGGCCAGCTCGCCGGCACCTTTTACGCCTGAGGTCAAGAGAGCAGCTAAAGAGCCGCCGTCGCTGTTTGAAAGAATGAGGGCAATTACCCAAAAACGTATGCAGACAGAGGGTGCGCCCACATTGTCTGAAAGACGGAAACGGGAACTAGAAGAAGAGAATGCTGAAAATAAAGATAGCGTTAGTGAAAATTCTGATGAAGCTGAAGCTGGTAATAATCAAGAGGTTGAGAAAGAAGCCGAAAAAGATAATGGAAAAGAGGTTCGGGAAGTTGAGAATGTGGAAAAGGAAAAGAAAGATCAAAATGGCGACGTGGAAATGCACACATGAACTACATTTTACAACTTCTGGGATGTTTAAAAATGATATGAATTTACGGGTGTTGGGCTGTATATACAGGTTCTAATACATGTACTATATTTTCGTTCTTTTGGCAATATTAATTTATCTAGATTCTTATTCCTTCGATAATTCATAATACCAATTTTGTAAATGATTTGTTTGATTTATATCCTTGATGCAAAATTTTGAACGTACTCGACACTCAGTTTCAAGTCGTGTTCGTCATTATAGACCCAAACAAGTGCTTGTAAAGTACAGTACACATATTCTGCAAGGTAATAAATATTTCAGATATTGTATTGTTTAATTTACACTTTTTAAATACAAACCACAGATTAATTTAAACTCGTTGAATTTTCAAACTATATACAAAAAAACACATCTTTTTCCAAATTCCTTCCTCTGAGTACTGCAATCATTTTCTATTTTTTTTCATTATCATTGTTTTTTTTTTTTTTTAATCATTCATGTTGTTTTTATTGTTTTTTTTTTTATCATTTTTATTAATTGTTTAGTAACCCTTACGACGGGCTTCAGAAACAAGTTCAAACATTCTCTTGACGTTCTGGTTGAACTTTCTCTTTTGTCGCTCAATCTTCAATCGCTGCAACTTCTTACCAGGCTTTTCGTAAAATGCCTGTGCACGGACGGTTTGCTTGACCTCAGACTGTCTGTTGAGTGAGTTGAGCTGACGAAGAGCAAAATGAAGAGGCACGTTAGAGGTCACTTCAACGGTACGGCCAGCTTTGGTACCGGTTCTAGGGACGTAGCGAGGGTCAGGAAGAGTTGGCTTGACCTCCTTGGAACTGAAAAGCTCGCTGTCGTTGCTGGTGTTGGATCCAAAAGCAGGGGATCGGGCATTGGATTGCGAGAACATGCTGTGTAACATGGCACTAACATTTGAAGAGCTGGAGGCCTTGGAGCCCTGCGGCCTGGAGAAAAAAGAAGACGGGGATGGAGAAGACTTAGAGGCCTCAGCTGATTCAGAGACAGCAGCAGCAACAGGGGATTCTGCTGAAGGGTTTTGACCGGGTATAGTTTCGGTTTTCATGTCAGTAGAATAAGCAACACGAGTAGCTCTTGGAACACTCAAAAGTGTTTGGCGACTGACGTGCTTAGTTCCCAAAGATTTTAAAGCAAACATGGTATCTTATTAATATGTGTGTGCCCTTTTTTCTTTTTTTTTTTTTGTAAGCTTTTGTGTTGTTGGCGGATTAACAACAGAGGACTTGTAATATGTAGGGTCGGTGAAAAATTCAATAAAATCAATATCCTTGATTGGTGATTGTGACTGGCGGTTTTGGGGTGTACTGAGAAAAATTGAATGAGCCGGGTAACTTTGAAAGCTTAACTGAAAAGGCTAACTAAATTAGTTACCAAAACCCAACTACAAAAATACGTATCCAGCCCTCCATGATAAAAATATATGGACTGTTGTGAGAATAACAAGAAAAAAAATATGTGCCAGCAAATCTTCAAGAGTACGAAGCTTTGATAAGCAATCTGTGATAAAAAAAATCAGTTTTTTTTGTTTTCATGCTTTTGAGTCTACTATTGGCGTTCGCTGCGAAATCGCTTGTTTTTGTTCAAACCATCTAATATTTGGTTTTAATAACAAGAACCCTCTCAAATGTTTTGGAAAAACAAAAAAACAGTTTAAGCAAAACGAAGATAATGGTTGTACCCGGGCTTGTGAAAAACGCTTTAAAATTTATAACTTGATTCAATGAGGGCTTATTTACTACTAAAAATTTATTGATGCTGAGCGAGTTCTTGTATTACAAACAAATTCGTTTTTTATATCATTTGTTTTAAGAAGATCCACGTTAAGGATTGTCTACTGTATTGACTTTCAATATTAGAGACCAAAAACTACAAATACAGATATTGCGGAAGAGTGAACTTAGACTTAACAAAATCTTTTGTAAATTCAGGGGTCTTTTGTTGAAATCGCACAAATTTAGAATACTAATTTAATTCAATTTATTCAAGGGTAATAGAGCTATATAACATAAGCGTAATAGCCATCCTTTTACATATCTTATATAACTTCAGCAATTTGTAGATTTTTCAATTTAGAATACCATTTGAAAAAAAAGAAAAATACTGTTGTTTGATTTTATATTGTATTTCCGTTGTATATTAAAAAAAATCTCGCTTCCCTGTATTTTTTAAATGTACAAAAACAAAAGTCATCACATTGCTGAGCAAATTATTTTTTTTTTCTCCCGCTTATGAATACTACAGAAACAAGTTATACATGTATATTCAAAAAGAATAAACAAGTAAAAAAAAAAGATACAAGGATTTGTAAATGTATAACCGGAAGAAGTATTCCACGAAACAAACCAACTTTGTTTTTTTTTGTTTTTTTATAGGCGTCACGAATATTTTTTCGGTTATTTTTTTTTTTTCAACGGTTTTGTTTCACGTGGGAATGAGTACCTATTAGGGTTCACGTGAAAACGTACCGGTTTCCGACAGTCGAACACAGCCAAAGGGATTTAAAATGAAAAACAGAAATGAAAATCACCAATCGCTGGTACCACTTTTTATGAGAATAAAGTTGGGTATAAACTTACTTTTTCTAGAGGCATTAATTTGAAAAATAGTGACAAATATATAACATATCTATCATTGCAAAAGGCATAAACCAGTGGTTAACATGATGGCTTGCTGAACTTTAAATCTTCATGAAAAAAGATTACAAGTCATGTGAATATTATGTTTACCTAGCGCAACGATTGGTTTCGAATAGAGATATTGAAAGGGCAGTTTAAATTTAATTAGCCAGCGAGTTTTGAAATTATCATTTGCAATTGAGTTTGCGTGCTATTGTCTCAATTATTAAGGATCGTAAACCTTTCAAAAAATAACACTGAATAAATAAATAAATTTTGACAATCAGCACTCAACGTTGGGTATCAAAGCAAATTCTTATAAAGCAAAGATGGCACACCTGATTTGGCTGAGAAGACCATGTCCTTCTCGTTTCAAAGTAGTTGAAAAGTAATTGGTGAGCACTTTATAGCCTTGCTGTTTAGAAAAAGAGCCGCGGGAGGGGAGATCAGATAGTTGGTGACGAAATCTGGTGCAAACAGTTTTCACGTTGACTACCCGATTGACCACTGGTGCCAGGCTTCATTTTGTTTCTTTTTTCAGCATATTCAATGTGCTCCGAACAAGCAGAGTTGAACGTAATGAAGCCCTTTAAACTCAATGCATCGATTATTTTGTTAGGTTCCAAGCTTCATTAGTTGAGTGGATTAAAGTCTGGAAAGCGCATTGACTGCAACTTAAAAAAATGGCTCAAAGATGAGCTACTGATGAAGTCATGTGGTTCGGGTGTAGCTTATAGGGATCCTCCCCAAAAATTAGAACAGGAATAATTCGCATTTAGTAATGCGGGAAAAAATCGCTCACTAGGCTTTTTCAAATTAATACAATAAAGAAGCGAATCTCAATTCACAAAAAAATGTATAAATACCGGTCATTTCTCTTCGATAGATCGAGTTGAAATACACTCATCAGTCTCTCAGCTCTCCAAATAAGCATCAACAGTTTACAAATAACTACCCACTCAATCACCCCTTCAACTACTACTACTACTACTATTCAACACACTAAAAATCAAAAATGGGCTTTTCTAAACGTCTCTATACCTTTTACTCACTTGAGCTTGTTCCCTTCTACTTGATGGACAAGTGGGAGCTCTTGTTTTTCTGTAAGTTCAACCCAATCCGATTAGAGCTGACATCTTGATCATTCATTTTCTTGCTTAAAGTCACAGTACTAACTTTCATCTTTTTGATTCAGCTATGTTCATTGCATTAATGATCTACTCATGCCTGGTCTGTTACGCTTTCATTCCTCATCACGTCCACAGTATCGCAAACCGTGCATACCAATACTATTTGGAAGCCGAGCACGCCGGTATTTAAATTCAAACCCCGTATGCCTACTGGCAGTTGAACTGTCTATACCCTATCGCTATTTTTTTGATTTTTGCTGCTATTCCTTATGATTATGATTATTCCCAGTTAATATATCCAACTGTTTGATTTGCTACTTGTCAACCTCCTCGTCAAGTTGTTTGGTAGTTGGATATACTCTTGTTTTAGATTTTTACGTGTTTTATGAACCTTTTTGTTTTTGGTGCTCTAATATCCTATTTTTGTTTTATGTTTTTTTATTCTTTTTTAGTCTTATAGTTTCTGTCTTTTTTTTGAATATACGCTTAATTTATTTTTTCATTTCTATACACTCCACCCTCTTTATTTGGTTTTAACGCGTTTTAAAGTTCAAACAACCTTTTTGGTCGGCGGAAAATGAATGGTGTATATCTGGTGGAAAACTCCGAAAACAACGCATTTTTTTTGTATTTTTTATTTTGTTTTTGTTTTTGCACAAAAGAAAAAGAATGCACAAAGGAAAAAGAAAGCACAAAAAAAACGCTTTCTCTAATAAGTTTCAATATTCATCGTTACTTTTGAAGACTTTATACCCCTTTTTTTAATATACACTTGGGTATTTACTTTCAAACGTTTTTTCCCAGTCCTCGTCGTTCAATATTTCTGGTGAAGAAACTGGACTTAATCCATCAAAACTAGACCGATTTGATGTGTTGAGATCTGGTGTTTGCGTCATGGATACATGCTTTGAGTACTTGGTACGGAGATAATCGGATACCGGCTTTTTCCCTGGATCATCGGAATTTCCAGTTTTGGGCTTGTCAAAAGCAGAAGTCTTGGCCTTGGTAGTGGACTTGCTTGACGAGTGGCTCAGCTTCTTACCGTGGTTGGTGGCATTTCCTTTACAAAAAGCCATCAGGTGGGCCGGTTTAAACGGTTTCGGAGGCTTGCGGGAATTACCACGAGTTGATCGGGCTGCTTCTGCTGATGGACTAGTCGATGAAATATTGTTTGACTCTTGACTGTATTGATCTGAACGAACTTCCTTGTCGAAATCTTTTTGTTTAGAAACATGTTGTTGTGAAGTCTTTGGCTTTGAATGTGATTTGGGTGATGTAAATGTATCTTTTGAGTGTGAGTCATCAGAAAGAGCAACCGTCACAGACTGGGTTGCCATATCTCTTACTTTTTCTCGATTTCTCAAAACCAGCTCAAAAGACTTTCTTTCTCCGCTAGTGTTGCCCTCATCATGCGAGAACTCAGCAGACAAGCGGCTAGGCTTAATATTTGAAGACCAATACTGATTTTGAGAAGAAACGCTGTCGCCACTTTTTTGTTCCTGGTTGAGGTCAGTATACTTGCCGTAGCCTGATGCCGTTTTTGGAGGAGGGGATTCGTTTTGCGAATTCATTAATGCTTGTATACGACTTTGAACAGAAGATTTTGGGCGAATGCCATTACTCGTTTTGCGAACTGGCTCGCTATTACTGGGCTTTGGAGTGGGTGGTGATCGATCCAAATCATATGTGTAGTCATTATTGTTTTCGTAGCCGCTATCGCTTGAGTTTAAGATGTTAATGCATGAGCTTCTTTTTGCTTCACGCTCCTTGGACTCTACCTGTGATGAATTCTTGCGAGAAAACCCAAAAGAGCTTTTATTATCAAGCCCTTTAAACGGGTCACTGTTCTTAGGCGAGAAGTGTTTCAACAAGCCATTGGACTTTTTGTTGGAAACAGCGGGTGTTGGAATCAAAACTCCTAGATCCTCACGTATAGATGAACCACTGTGTGTTTTCTTATGACGTGAGCGACCAGTCGACTCGCGGTCCAAAGATTTCAAAAAGTCGACACTATTGTTGGTATTCTCATCATCAAACACTATTGTAGTAGACAGCTCATTAATACCTGTCAGAAGTTTTTTAAGTTTATCTTTTTCTTTCTCACCAGTCTCAATAGGCTCAATCAAAGCAATCTCGGGTAGTTGAATATTCACATACGGTAACTGGGCTTTGTCTAAACTTGACTGTTTACCATTGTTGGTATCATATTTGAGCTCTTTCTCGTTTGAGCGACTGACTTTCTGCAACTTTTGAGCGTTTTGATCAAGTTTGATCTCCAAACTTGGTCTATTTTCATTCAACAAAGAATAATCGTTAGTTCCGACACCCACATCATTTGCCGAGTATTTAGTTGGATAATTGGGACTAGAAGTTGCAGAAGATTTAAAATTTTTAGGCTGTACAGGAGTATGAGATCTACTGACAACAGGAGAAGTCATTGTACTGCGTGAGACCATTTGTGGCCTGAGCTGTGTCTGAGGTGAGTATGCTGCATGGTCAACGGAAGACGTACCTTGTGGTGATGACAAATACTCATTATTTGGTTTCGCAGAAACTGTAGATTTAGATGACAAACCAATCCATGAAGATGTTGTAGGGACCGTAGGTGGTGGTTGCTGAAAAGGTATTGACTTATCTTTATGTTGATATTTATTTTCAGATTTGTCAGTATGCGAAGATAGTGTGGAGTGTGTCGAGTATGTTGCAGGTGTTTTAAGACGGCTTCGAGACGGCTGCAACGGTTGCTTGTTTAAACCCAACGAAAGTTCCTCAATTGTGGGAAATTTAGATGTGATATCTTGATATGTCTTGTGCTCCAACTCATTTTCATTAAGCAACGGTTTAGATGGAGATTTAGTTGCAAATGAGTCATTGGAAAAGACTTTGGAGGTATTTGTTAAAGTGTGAGTAGGCTTAGGATCTCTTGTGTTGGCGTATTTTATCAAATCAATCTGCGAGTTGGTCTGAGATATTTCTAATGGAGGTTTAAGGTTGCTCTTGGAAGCTGTCGTAGAAACGTTCACCATAGACTTAGAAGATGTGATAGGATCAAGAAGTCCGCCTGAAGTTGACAAAGAAGCAGGTAGTTTTGAAGGACTAGAATATGGAGCTGATGATGAAACAGACTTGGCAGCTCTTTGGGTAGAAGTTGGACTTGTGTAAATGTTTGACAGTGGCAACTTTACACCACGCATGTCATAAATTTCCTTCAAAACCTGGTATATGTTTGGGCGGTTTCTGGGGTCCTTGCTTAAACAACTAGAAATAAGACGCTTTAGCCTTTGAGAAAACTGTGGAGCTAGTGGAAACGAAAATTTAGCGCTGAGAATAGCTGAATCGCCTATCTTTTCAAACGGAGTGGTAAAATAGCACAATTTGTACATAAAAACACCAAATGCCCAAATATCAGACTTTTCGTCAATTGGAAATGCTCTTGTCAAGTCAACCATTTCTGGGGACCGATATTGCATTGTAGTATGGTTTTGAATGTCATGGTGCAGAATTTGAAATTCTTGGGCGTTACGTGGTGGACGAAGAACTGGGGAAGCCGAACCAAAATCGCAGAGCTTAAATATGCCGTCATCTGAGATCAACACATTTTCAACTTTAAGATCGCGATGGATTAAAGGAGAATCCTGATAGTGCATGTAAGCAATACCAGCTCCAATGTCGGATGATATTTGTAAGACCTGTGTTTCGGATAGTAGATCTCGTAGGTTTTGGTTCATGAAATCTAGCAATCCGTGGCGAGAACAGTATTCCATCAAAACAAAAACTTCGTAACCAGAACCATTAGCTGAACGGGCTGCGTGCGAATCAACATATTTGACAATATTTTTGTGACCTTTCAGTTTTTGCTAAAACAGTTGAAAAATAAATGTGTTAATCAAATCAAGTTTGTAATATAAGCAAAATATTTTTGATTCAACAATTTGATTGAAATTTTGGAAATTTTTCCTCAGAAAATATATTTTTCAACTATTAAAACATACCATCGAAGCGACTTCAGCACGAAGCAAATTGAGCTGAATCTTGTCAGGAACCGCAACACGCTTCAAGCACGCTGTTTGGTTACCATCAGAAAATGGGGGATTCATATATACAACATAGACGTGGGCATAGCCGCCAACTGAAAGAAACTTTTTTATAACAACAGAATGAGAACCCACAACCAACTGGGTTCCAGGAGCATATGCGCCTGGAGGAGGAGCAGGCATTGTTGGCGAAAAGTGAAAGACGAATATAAAAAATGGTAGTAAAATAAAAAGTATAAAAAGGTAAAAAGGTACAAACAGAAATCCATGGAGAGGCAGTGTTCAGTACTTTGTGTATAGTATGTGACGGCACAGCCGCGCGGCCTTGTTCTGAGTACAACAGCGAGACAAGGCAAAACGCAATGGAGATCAGAGAAAGAATGGTAGGAAGAATTTGAGTACGGCCGAATCAGTGTCGATATGATTGATTTGCAATTTATGTGAGTAATGATATTTGCATGGCTTGATGACCTTCTTTTGAAGCTTGTAGGATGGTCTAAAGAAGTTTTATGTTGATGATCAGAAGGTTACTCTCTTCTGCAGCTTACAGGCCAGTCAATCCTAGAACCTGAAGCTAAGTGTGATTTAGGATCAACCTATTCCGTTAACAAAATGAGAATTCAATGAATAGTGTTAAATCTGCAACGTTTCTTTCTAAGAAAAAAATCACCAGAATTCAAGTTGGAATTATATCGGGTTTTGTCTGATTTAGAACTTGTAGGATAACCCTACACTTTTGTACATGTTGAGTATTTACCTATCACAACTAAAATATCTTACATACATCAACGTTTTCCAAGCTGGGCAAGGCTTAACACCAGCATACCTCACCCATATATACACTCACTTTTTATTTTTTCTCAGTACAACACTGATCCTTCAAAAACCATCGAGAAAAGATGCTATCACGACTAAATCAAGTTTCGAGACATAATTCATGTCAATTACTTACTTTGAAAAACAATCTTACAATTGTTAACCAACCCTTGCGTCTTGCTCTAATACAGCCAACACAGCCATCGCTGGTTTTTCAAAAACACAGCTCCAACTCCAGTTTTCCATCTTTTCAAAACACAAATAACAACACCAGTGGTGATAAAGATGGCCAACAACAAAAACCAAAGCTTTCAATGAACGACTTGATTCCTGCTGTTTCAAAGGTGTTTCTTTACGGCTTCTTGACGTATTCTATTATGCATGTTATTTGGTGGGATTTAGAAGTCGAAAATCGTTCTAAGCAATATAATGGTATGTTTTACTAAGAAGAACAAAAAGTTTTTTTTATATGAGTGTCTGATACTTTTGATTTTCAATATTTGATTTCTGACTTTTGTTTTTAATTATTTTGTTGTATAGATGAATTAGACAAGTTAGAGCAAAAGATTTACAAGCGCGTTGCAGAATTAGAATCGACTCAAACACAAGCACAACTTGAGACTAAACCAAAGCAAAGCAATCCAACCTTTGAAGCTCCTATTGAAGAGAAGAAGGGATGGTTTTGGTAAAACATATACTCTTTTATGCTGTATTTTGATGGAAATTGTACATAGCACCATACTATATATGGGAGGTGGAAATAATAAAAGAAAATTATATAATCAATGAGAATAACAATAACCTTTTGAAATGTTATGATTAAACTTCTTTCTTTTGTTTCTTTTCTGAACACGAATAAATTAAATGCAAATATTACATATTTATAAAAAAAAGTGATTATAGTTTTAAATACCCAAGAAATAGCCCTTTTTTAATGTTGTTTTTCTCTATAGACCTCCTACATCTTTTCATTCTGATTACCAGAAATTCTGTCAACACCTGCTTTATAGTATCTCTTAAACATTCCTGTAGTCGTGGTCGAGTTTGTAGAATTGTGTGGAGAGTGGCCAGGTGTTTTGTCATTTTGTTTAATAGCACGCGCAGCCTTCTGAAACAATGCTTGCGCGTTTTCAGGTTTGACACGATCATACTTTTTCATTCTGACCATGACATCGTTATACTCTGACATATCTTCTGATCTCAGCAAGTCCACAGATTGACGAAGCTCTGTAAATATAGTAGTTAGACTCATCTCGTTACTGTCGACAGCCAGCTCGGTAACAAATTCTTCTAAATACTTGATATCCATGTCAAAGTTAGAAACTGCAACGGGTGTGACTTCATCACTGGCATCAACCAAAAATCTGAGAAGAGAAGAAGCCAAATGATCAAAAGCGTCGAGATACAAAAAACTTTTGATATTTGAAGGTAAGTTTACAAGCGTAGAGTTGACCATTGTTTTGAGGAAATTAATGAGTTCAACAAGGTACGAACTGGGCTCAGTACTGGGTTTAGTTGAAAGCCAGTTGTAATCAGCGATTTCCAAAAAGTCATCCACAATTGCATTGACTAGCTCAAAGATTCTAGCCTCAGCAAATTTTCGGGCTCCCAAAAATAATTTGGTTGCCTCTAAGGAAACGCCCAAAGTACTAGAAGACCTGCGGTGCTGCTGTAAAAGACGCTCAATTTGAGAAGAGGCATACTCGAAATGTTCCAAGTTCAAAACGATTTGTACGATTTGTTCACGGGTAGTCGAAGACAAACGATTTTCAAACTCTTTGCAAATTTTATTGCTAAGAATGTCATCGACGGTATCACGAATTAAATCTTCAATCACTCCGTTGTCAACATTCAAATCGTCCATGAAAATCTCCAAATTATGAATAAAGTCTTTAGTGGCGGTGCAGAAGAAGAGATAGATTTGCGAAAAATACAAGACACGAGGAAAAACTGCTGTTTCGCCTTCTGTTATAGGATGCTTAAGCCAAACACGTTTGGCAATTTCCTGGTATTCTTGTCTCGAGTTGCAGACCATTGGCATGTAATCATCTTCGTCCAACTGGGTGTTAAATGCTTTAACCAAGTCTTTTTTAGTAAGAACAATATAATCCTTGAACAAGCTAGCAACCAAATCCTTTAATCCCAACACATCGCAGTCAAAAACTTCAAGAACATGAATAAATAAAATCAACAAACGGACAATTTCTGCCAACACATCGCTGTTTTCGACACCCTTGAGAGCAGGCGAAAGTTTTGAAATGAGTTTTTGAGAGTTTTCCAGCCAAAACTCTTCAACGTTTTCGGAAGGTCTTAGCCCTTTAATTTGACGAGAAATGGTCTTGTCAACAATGAAAAATCCAGCAGCGGATGCCAAAACACGTTTCAATTCGTCCAGCGAGGTGGTTGTTGTTGCGTCACTGGTAGTATCAATGCTAATCTTGAAGGGTATAACTTCATCTTGTTTCATTTTCAACTGAGTTTCAAAATGGTCATGAAATTCAAAAGCCAAACCCAAACTGTTGTGGACTAATGAGCATTCATACAAGGAAGACAAGTCTTCAGAAACATGCTTGTTTTTCAAGTAATCATAATCAGTTGTGCGATAAGTGAGTTCAACAGGGGTATTGAATTTATAGTTCAAAAGACCGGGTTGCTTGCTTTGAATTTTGCGCCATGTGGCACGAAGACTTTCAATATGTTCAAAAGCTGAAAAACCAACCTTTTGACACAAAGCAGGCAGTGCTTGAAACCAAGAGTCCAAGTCAGATAGAGAGTCTGTTCGAACGACTTTTGTGAGGGCGGGAACGTTTTTGTTGATAAGTTGTGCGAAGCCGAAATCTTGAACCTCTTTGAGATGAATGTTTTGTAGATCGTCTAGACTTTTCAATGCTGCAAAACGTTGACCATTTCGTATTAGTTCGTAGACTTTGTTTGTGATATCTAACACTTGAAGACAAGCAGTCACAGCATCAATAGAAAGGTCTACATTAATACGTGTCGATTTGTAGTCCAAATATGTTTTTCGCTTTGAAAACAAGTTAGAAACAAAAAACCATATATGGATATATATATATATATATATATGAATTTGAATAAGTCAAGAACATACCTTTTCCAGTAAAGCTGCACCAGTTTTTTGGATGTTTGAGTTAAGTTCAAGTACATCATTCTTCAACTTGTCAGTTTCGTATGTAACTTCAGCCAGTTGGTTAATCGACATGACGTATTCCTATCTGTTTGTTAGTTGTTTATCCAGGCAATCATGTTTGATAAAGGTATTTTGACATACATTTTGATTACCATTGCACAGGTTTTCGATTTCTTCGTCTTTGGATTTTGTAACAATATCAATTCCACTTCTTAACTCGTCTGTTTGATTGTTTGTCAAGGCGTCCCTAATGATTGGTGCCAACTGATCAAGGTAGTCGTCAGAAGATCTTGATCTTACGTCTTGAGTTTGGCGGCTCTGGTGCGGGAAGCTGGAATCATATGGACTATATGAAGAAGCCTTTGTTGATGTCAGAACGTTTTCAGAAACTAAAAGCTGCTGCAGATGAACAACAATGTCTTGGAGTTTGGAGTCTTCGTTGGCATCTACCGCTTCTTCAATTGCGACCTGAACAGGCATTATATACTGCTAATAATATCAAAAATTTATCAAAATTCCGTGGTGGGAGTATGTTAATGAAATAAAAAAGAAGCAATTCCTATAATTAACGTTTTGGTATAGAAGGTTAAAAGGTGTTGGGTGTGTTCAAGGAGTCAAAATCTACTTTATTAATACCAGAACAAGTTTTGAAGACGGTGTACCAAACACACCCAAATCAAGTAACATACAATATCACGTGAATTTATTTAGATTTTTTCAACACATGGATAAAAATGAAAACTATCCAAACGATCTTATAAAAATGAATGCAAATTGGGATTTCGACTCAATGTTGCTTCATGTAATTTTATAGCATTTTGTTTCGTCTTTGGACGGTTTCTAGCGAGTTGAATAATGATCAAATGCTGAAAAAACTGGGCTTTGATACTACCTAGTTCTGTTTCGTCCAGGGATAAAATGGCTCTTTCAAAAGCTTGAAGTTTAGGCACACCTCTTACAAATTTCGAGGTTTGCATGCGCTTCGAACAAAAATACAAAGATTGGAGCATCATGCTCTACATAATCATGTTTAAGAGTGAATGAAGCGAAAGTTTTTCTCAAAATGGAATTTACTGTTTATCTTTATAGCTTTAGTCAAATTTGGAAAGGTATAGCAAAACTACAGTTCACAACCTTAAGACTTTTTTCAAACTTTAATATCGTAAAACTATTTAGCCTTAGTATTGAGCTATCTTGGTTTTGAAGCTGGTTTTGTTCTCGCAGTAAAATTAACTCCACAACATAGCTTATAGCTGCTTCCAGACTTTACTTCAACCTGACTTGTAATAACATATCAATAAATATATTTCAACGTTTCGTCACTATCAAATATCAAGCCCAAGATCTTTAATTATACTTCAACAAAAAACTTTTGTAAAATGACTCTAAGTTTATCTATTGGATATATATACCCCAGTATTGCATTTATTTTTCTCAAGTTTACCTAAAAAAAAAAAACCGTATTATTCTTGAAATATAAATTTTGTTTCGCTGATATCCATTTCCCTATACTTTTTCGCCATGTCTGGTTGTTCTCTTTCCTATGATTTCTTTCTTTCAATCGCCGACTTTTTTCCATTGGAAAAAAAAACAAAAGAGTTGCCTGTGACTCGCAAACTAACTCACAAATATCTGAACCCCGTAGTCTATCGAAAATTCACTATCATATATGTGCCTTCTTTTAATGGTTATATAGTTTTCGCGTCATGGAATATGTATTGTCGCCATTATTATGGGCCATGACCTTGTATTACCCTTCCATTCTCCGCAAACACTCCAGATGCTGATTTTGTTTATAAAAAAAACCGATATCATTTATCAACATTGCAGATGTGCCAGGCCGCAGGAGGTTTATAACTATAGCTCACCTCAGTGTGATAATCTTCCCACAACCAAAAACAGTACGTCTCAGCAAAAATGGAGATGTGCACGAGCCCGAGTGTATAATCATTGACGCGGTTCTAGAACTTTTGGCAAACTCAAAATTGACATTATTGCGGATCTCTTCATCGAAGTCCAACCTATTCAAATATCGGTGATAGTCCAGCAAAATAAAGCATTATATTCTTTTTTTTTTGATAATCCTGAATTTATCAGGCTTTAAAAACTTTTAATTATGATTGCATGTGGGTTATCGATCTTGAATTTGGTATAATCCAAATATTACAAAATTGGCCAAACTTGCCAAACTTGCGGAATGTTCGGTTGTTCAACGTCGATGTCGAATTTTTCACCGGTGCTTGTCAATTGAAGCCACGATATTAATCGTTTGAGGTGAAGATTCTGTCCTCGAACTGTTGCTCGTCCTACAAAAGCAACACTATAATATTGCAAACAATAATTTGCCAAAGTAAAGTTTCGGTTTCATGTATAACTCAGCCGATAGCAACTGATACGTGTGAACAAGACAATCAATTAGTAATAAATACCAAGTATATTCGTTACGATCAAAATCAATCTTGTCTGACCGAAACTCGCATTGATTTTCTTAGAAACGCAACAATACCTAACTTGAGAGAGGCAGGTCTCGCCCATCCAGCCATGTGGGATAGAAACGGGCTGTTTTAGTTCATATTGAATCCCAATACTGCTAGTTCGTTGGAATTCTTCACGTTAGATTATGCCGTTTTTCCCAACATTCAATGCTCTTTGACAACGGCGTGCAGGTTTCCAAGCGTCAAGTCATTGACACTACAACATGATACCACTATAGAGTCTAAGGACGATATATTTCATGAGCTGGTCAACAAGTTATTTAGTTATTTACAGAATAACATAAATGTGCTAGGCAAAACTCTTGAACATCTTAAACCCGATGCCATTGATGACTGTTTTATTAGACATCGTATGTGGAATAGCAGGCGTTGCTATTTGTACGATGTTATCAAACATCCGTTGACTGTATTTACAGAAAGTATTGAAGGCTATTCTCAACAGTTCCTTACTATGCAAACCCTACGTCAAGAA
The DNA here is from genome assembly GCA_030578715.1 of Magnusiomyces tetraspermus. Lineage (NCBI taxonomy): Eukaryota > Fungi > Ascomycota > Dipodascomycetes > Dipodascales > Dipodascaceae > Magnusiomyces > Magnusiomyces tetraspermus. The sequence goes on along the minus strand of JAKTYL010000024.1, from coordinate 142,320 downwards.
ATAAGTAAAGACGTGTTTATCCAATCAAAATATACAAGGCCATTTCTAGTTTTTGTAATAGAAGCCACGTGCCAAAAGTTGATGGAGCTTGAGTCGTTGGAAACGGTGAAATTTATAGAACTTGGGCCAAGTTTTCACTCGCTCAACCTTGAACATCGTTTGACAAATCGAAAGTCAATTAAGTCAGTTTATTATCATATGTTTAGACGGAAATATGATAATGCGGATGCATTTATTTGTGCCCCATTTTCTTCAGGGGGTTTTTGAACGAGATGAATGAAGCTTCGTTTGCAATAAGAAATAAAGTAAATGGATATTTGTCGCATATCTAGAAAAAGGAGACAAGCATATGGGAAGAACCGAATACATGTCGGCATCTCAAAGAGTCTTTGTATAACTAAAATTGTAGCGGAGACTTGAAATTAGAAAACTAATTGTGAAAATTTTCTAAATGGGGTCAACTGTTTACAACTGTAAAAACAACGACAATAACGTTGGTTGTGTGCGGCTAGAAGTTGGGTAACAGTTAATTGATAAAAAGAAAGGAAAACAAACTTGTGCAAGAAAAAGAAAACAAATCCCTCATAAAAAAATTATATAACTGGATATATTTGGTAACGCGTTTAACTATGAAAAGAGACAAAATCAAAAACAAACAAATATATTTGGCTCTAAAATAATATGAATTACTTTTGTTAATGTTTTATGACGTACTTTTGCAGGAAGTTTATTAATACCTTTATGTTTTTTCCATGAAGAACAAATAGATAGGGAAAGCAAACAGTGTGTATTTGAAGCTAAATGTGGTTATTATTGAAATGTTTTATTATTAAAATATTATTTTATTTATTTTTTTATTAAAAATTTTTATATCAAAAATACAAATTTATAGAATCTAACATTAATTTTTTTGAGCAATAACGCCCATGACACGTTCAAACAATTTATTCATTGAAGAAATATCAGTATCAGCATCTTCAAATACATTCTCAAAGGAAGACATCGTAATGGCTTTGTCAGCCTCATCGAAATCAGGAACAAATGTACGTTGAGCAGAGTGGACAAGCTGGGAAGATGAATAAAGGCTGGCCAATGAGGCTTCGAAAGAGTCAACTTGTTGATCCTTCTCGTTGGTAGTTGAAACGGCTTTTTCTTCAGTGACAGGGGAAAGAGTGGAAAATCGCAACTCTGGTGTAAGAATTTGGAATGAAGACGTTGAGCCAGGAATGTGTCTGATAGAAGAAATGTAGTTGTTGTATTGCTGAACATCCAATGGAATAGGACTTTCCAAAGAAAACAAGTAAACTCTGGAAGCACGAGCCTTGACCAAATGGCTGTTAATGGCAATAGCAATGCATCCAGAAGCGTGGTCAATAGCGGTCATGTTAGATGCTTCGCCTTCAGCAAATGAAGTACCCAAAGCCCAAACTTGAACACAGTTGATAAGATCATACACAATGACTCTAGCTTGCGAAAGAATGACAAGGCTGCTTCCAACAATTTCAATAGAAACCACAGGGGAGTCTACGATATTGGGTAAAGTAGCCTTGACGTCGAAGCTTTCACCGTCAATGATGTAAATCAAACTTCCGAGAGCCAAAACAATAACTGAACCATCAGAAGACCAACCAGCAGCAACGCTAGAAGGACTGTGTAAAACACCAGGAATGTCACGTCTGACAGACCATGTGTATTTAACGTTGGCAATATCTTGGCCTTGCTTAACAATGGCTTTGCTGACTGCAGGAGTTTCTTGCTTCTTGCTTTCCTCATCGTCTCCATCATCAGTCACAGTGTGTGGCATCCACATTCTCAAGCCACCATTGGCACCAGTGGTAAGGAAGGCATGTCCGCCGTTAAATTTAGGACCAGCAGGAACAACCTTGACTTTGACGTTGTTTCCGTGAGGGGCAGCCACTCTGGTAGCCAAAACCCAGTTTCCTTCAACAAACCTCCAGAACTTGAGGTTGATTTCCATATCGTTTCGGGACAAAAGTCTGTCAATAGAAGGAGGCATGTACTCGTCCACAGTAACCATCCATTTTCCGTCTTGGGTAAAGCAAATTTGGGTAACCACTGGGTCTTTAATGGATGCCTCAACTTTAACTTTACCAGCTTGAAGAGCAGGTGCAACAGTGACTACACCAACCTGCTCATCTCTTTGGGTATCATAAGCTTGAATAAGGGAAGCGTAGGGCAACGAGAAATAAGCGTGTTTTGTTCTGGGATTGATGTAAAAGGGACAAGAAACTGTAGGAGAAACATTTTTTTGAGATGTTGTTTGCTGTTGTTGTTGTAAAAGGTCTTTAGGAGATTGAGCCTTGACGCCGGCAACTTGTAAACGACTGAGGAGATCCAAAGAAGAAAAGACAACAATTTCGTTATCGCCCATTTGGATTGCGTAGAGTTCGCTTGCAGGGTCAACCACAATACCAGAAATCGTACCATTGAGACGGGGTAAGAACTGAGAGCGGCCAGTATCGAGTTGCCAAAACACCAAAACACGTTCGTTACCACCAGAAAGAAGATAGTTTCCATCTAAAGAAAAGGCCAAGGCTTTTGCGGGATCAATGTGCCATTTCAAGGCTCTTGGGTAAAGAGATGCAGGTCTGTCCTTATCAGTGATGTTGTAGTACAAATCAATTGCACCACCAAGAGATCCAACAGCAGCCACACCCGAGTCGGAAATGGCCAATGCAGAGGTCTTGTGTTTTCTTTTAACGGGAGCGGTTTGGCAAACCAAGTTGTATTCAGCATCAAGCTCGCCGGCAACAACCAAGTCGTTGAAATTAGAGCTGCGAGTAAAAACAAAGTATTTTTTGTTATTGGAAATAGCAAAGTTTTTGAAGTTGTCAGCGTATGAAATTACGGAAGTCTTCCATTTAGTATCGGATGTTTTATTATCATCCTGTGTTGAGTTTTGTTTTGATTTGGTGGTAGTGGTAGTGGTAGTGGTAGTAGTAGTAGTAGCAGTGGTGTTACTGGATGCTTCAGAGGTGAGGGTTTGTCCATCATTGAGGGTATGGTTGAGTAAGTATTGTCTTTCAGTATTATTTGGCTCAGCACCAATTTTGCTGACTGATGATAAAAGGATGAAAGTGGTATCGTCAATAATATCAATCACGTTGGAAACAGGGATATCAAGAGAAAATTCAACAACGGTATTTGAAGCATTGGTGTCTTCAATTTGCAAATCAACAACACAGCCTGCTCCGCTTTCTTCAAAAAGCCATAACTTTCCGTTAGGGGTAAGGTTCATGAATTTAAAGCGAGCACCATCTACTGGAATACGACGAACACATTGGCGAGTAGTGATTTGGTAAATTCGGATCTCAACCGAAGCTAAGACAATGAGAAATCTATTGAAAAAAGTGTTAGATAATGTAATGAGCAATATACTCAAAAATCATCATAAAATGAAATGAATTCAAACTAAGCACATACTTTCTGTTTTGATAAAAAATAGGCTTGACCTGAGGCAACGATCCACCTACTTCCCGTGAAAATCCCCAAGGACCTGTTTTCTGCTGAACAACAGTTCCGTTTTTCTTTGAAGCTTTTGGTTTTAAAGTTCCTGGCATTTTTTAAATATATCTTGCAAATGTGGATCTATTCAACAATCTGAACAAATAAAAAAATAAATAAACAAAATAATCAAACAGGAATGGTTTGTTTTATTTTATTATTATTATTATTATTACTTATTCTGTAAACAATTAAAATTTTCAATCTTTTTTTCAAGAACAAAAAAAAAAAATTTTAGCTGAAAAATCAAATAAAATTAGGTAATCATTATCATGTGATGTAGGGCTGAACTCAGATTAAGAATACAAGCTCAACAATTAATGTGGTCATTTAGAAACATAAAAATGATAAATAGGCTTTATTCTGAAAATAAAAAACAGCTTTGGTAGAAATAACACCGAGATGCATTAGATATTGGTATAGAACTATACTTTTATAGTTCAAACAGTCGATGCTTGGTGTGTTTTTTGTCAAAAGGTTGGACAGGGTAACTACCCTATTAACCTCAATAAGCACCAAAAAAAAAAATTAGCCGTGCTGTGTGTGTGTGTATGTGTATCTATATTTTATTTCACAATTTTTTTTTTCTTTTTTTCGCTATGTTCATTTGTTTTTTCTACAAAAACTAGAATCAGAGATACCAATATAGAAAAATGATTGTTCCTGTCAGATGTTTTTCATGTGGAAAGGTATGATTTGGCAAAGATTTGAGTCAGATTATGGTGATGCTTTATAAAAGAAACAAGTTGCTAACTATGCGGCTTTGTTGATATGGGTTTTAGGTTGTTGGTGATAAGTGGGAAACTTATCTTCAATATTTAGAAGACGGTACTACTGAAGGGTACGTAAATCAGAGGATCATTATGCTTTGAAATCTGGTTGTAGTTTGTTTGCCATTTTTCCTGAAAGCGTTTTATTGAAATTAAGTTTCTAACTGGTTATTCGTTGGTGATTTAGTGAAGCTTTGGACAAGTTAAAGCTCAAGAGATACTGCTGCCGAAGAATGATTGTAAGTTTACTTGAAAATCCTTTTTTTTATTTTTTATTAAGCCAAATAAATATGCCATTTGCTAACTAAAGCCATGCTTGATATTCCCAGCTCACACACGTTGATCTTATTGAAAAATTCTTGAGATACAATTCTCTTGACAAGAATTAAACATTGAAAAACAAAAACTTACCATTTTTGAATGCCATTGTTCATTCACAATACCCAACCTCTACTTTTTTTTTTTATCATTTTTTTATCATTTTTTTTTGTTGTTATTATTGCTATTATTATTGTACTTTATTTTTTTTAAATACCATCTGCATCCTTCTGCTTCTATCGTTGTACCAAAAAAAAGTTTTCATTCTGTTGTTGTTGGTTTGAACATGTTGAAAAATGAAATTCCTCAAAAAACGAACACAATACCTTGGCCGTTACCATTTGAATATAGTATGAACATTTGAATTTATACCCAAACACGTTGATATTTTCCAAGTGAATCGCTGCTGGCCAATGCCATCACGAATGATTATAAATTAGACGTATTGAGTATTATCATCTTGTGTTTAAACTCTTGCCTCTGTGTATAAAAAGTGTTCATTCGGCTTGAGCATGTCTTCTTGTTTTTGGCCATTCAAATTCCTTTTTCTATTCCTTTCTCAATATCATAATAGTTTTTCTTTAAAAACCTGTACTTCTTTAGTGAATAAAGTGCTACCAATTCTAAAACAAATTCAAAAAATATATATACTTATATTAGTTTCGATTGGATAATAAAGATTCACAATTCTTGTGCATTTTTTTTCTAACTTGTTCAAGTTCTCTTTGTTTTCTCCATAAATACAAGTGTATATATTTGTACATACCTTTTTTGACAAATTCACCTAAATCGAGTCCTTTTTGTATTTCTTGCGTAGATGTCAATGCTGCTTTGGAACGAAACGCTTTACGAAGTCTTTGAATAAAAAAGTCATATCCTGCTCTACAACATGAAAGGAATAATGATCATGAAAAGTTGACTCGGAGAATTGGATTGAGTTAGCTGGCCGGGTTCATTTATGATTTGATGTAGATCTGGGTATTCCAACTATTCTTCTTTTTATATGCTTACGGATAATCTTTTCCCATATAAACGAGCTCTTTGTATAAATACAGAACCTGTTTACGCATAGCTTGCTGTGTCATTGTTTTGTTTAAAATAGAAGTTGAATGCAAGAAAATAGTAATAACAAATAAATAGCTGATGAAACTGATAATGAGTGATATTAGCAAATGTAGCAACGAGAAAGAAAAGGGTAGTTTTAGGTGTGTGTGTGTGTGTGTGTGAATGAATATCTTGATACAAGTTCAGCGACTATATAAGCGATTTGTGCATGCTCCCTCAGTCGAGCCGAAATCCTGGTCCCGCAAGAGATACTCACGTGAAAACAATGTGACAATTTTACATAAACATTAAACAACAGTTAGTCATCCTTAAATCGGGTTTGTACAACCTCGGTGAAAAGACGTTGAACCCCATAATATATTTTTGTTCCGTCAGTTCTCGTTAAAATGTTTGGGTCCATATCTTTGATTAAAGAAAAAAAAAAAAAAAAGAAAAGAACAAATGATAATTCATAATATGTTAAAAGCAAGAATAAGCAAACAAGAAAAGAGCGTAATGTTAACAAAGGCTTGGTTTTCTCCCCTCCTGACCTTTTTGTCTTCCTAAGAGTTAGTTACTCCATCAATACGTTTGCCTGTCTGCCTGTGATGTATGTTTATAGGCTGCAAGGATGACTGATTTGATGAAGAAGTGTGAATATATACGGTTTTGTATGTAATCAATATATAATCAGTCATTATCAAAGGCTTTTACGAATATATATTTTGCCAATAATGATATATATGGGGTTGTAGTAGTAGTAGGACAACTCAAGACCAGTTAAATAAAAAACGATAAACAGATAAATAAATTAAATCAAAAACTCAATAATATAGACAATGAGAATAGCCTTTTTGCCATTTTCTAAAAGTAAAAAAGGTCCTGTTTATCAAGAAAAATGAATGTACGAATGTAGATACAATATTGGTGTTTCAAGGTGCAATGGGTTTAAACAGAAATATGATCCGAAGTCGGAGATACACTCGTTGTTGTTTTATTTCTTTTATTTGTATCGTTTTTTTTGTTGGAAGAGAAGGAGGAAGAAAGAGGAGAAATAGCTGGAGAGAGGGGAGTGACTAGCTGACAGTGCCATCTCTGCAAAGAGCAATAAATACAAGATTATCAAGTGATTGTATCCAGGCTCATGATTTGCAACACTGGCAGGCTAAAAAATAAAATAAAAAAAATCCAACAAAAGCAAATTGAACAAAACGATGATGGCATATGATGAGAAAATTGTAAATAACCAGTCAGTCATCAAGAGGAACAAAAACAGGAATACTGGTGTTTTTACCATGGAGCTTAGAATCCGACACAGTTTAAATGATTGGAAGGCAAAAAAAAAAAAAAAAAATTAAATCCAATCGTACTTATTTTATTTTATTATTATTATTATTATTTTTTGACACTGCCAGCGCGATTGTACCGAAACTGGACAGTTCATCTTGACTCTTGTGAATCTCACACGACTTGTGTTAAACTATTCCATTGATGAGTATTGCCATTATTATCTATTATCGCCCGTGAAACTAGTAAAACCAAGTACTTGAGAATACCCGCCCACGCGAAATAAACGCGGACCTCCACGTGAACTAGCTATCGTGCAAGACCGCTTTTGTTCGCGATTTACTCACCAGGCTTCTCCAAACGCGAGCACATCACACGCCGACGATCTCCACGCCACCACTCCACATACGCACGGCTGGTAGTCATCCTTTCACCCTTGTTTTCTCTCAGCACACAACAATTGCCCGATTTCCCAGCTTTTGTGTCGTGGAAAAAAAGGTTTTTTCAAAATCTCCAGGTGCCTGTTATATTTAACGCTAGAAATATATAAAATTTCAAATACTGTTCATAAAGGCGTGTATGTGTATCTATCTATCAGTATTCCTGTTTAAACGGTTCAAGTGTAAATGACTTTTTTTTTTTTTTTTTTTTTTTTTTTTTTTTTTTTTTTTTTTTTTTTTTTTTTTTTTTTTTTTTGGCTTTGTGTGTGCGTGTGTGTGTGTGTGGATAATTTTCGTTTTTGTTGGCTTTTTTTGTTTATTTCGGCCTAGTTATTCTCGTTATCCAATCGCTACAAGGGTTCCATAATGACTGAGAGAGATATGTAGATTTCGATGATGTGACACATTTTCGACGAAAAATAAACTGAAAACCAAAGGTTGTAGTGTAGGCTATTATTTATTATTATTATTATTATTGTATTTGGTTTTTGTCTAGCCTTGGTTCCAAAGGCTTGTAGTGATTTACTAGGCTTATCCCGCTAGTAAAAAAAAACTGAAAAACTGCAAAACTGGAAATTAAAAGGGGGTAATTTCATGTACATTTGTAAAAAACAAAAGCACCAACAAGAGGCTTGAGCAAGCAAAGCACCCAAAAAAACAAGCCGATGAGTAGGAAGACACAGTTTAATGGTCTCTGAGTTTTTGGACTGCACTTTTCGAGTTGTTGTTGAGGTCAGATCAAAGAAAATAAAATAAAATAAAATAAAAATAAAATAAAAAATACAGTGATAAACCGTTTAACGTCATTTAGTCAACACATACATACGCCCATCTTCCGTCCATTTCATGTCCATCCCACAAAACTCTGTTTTTTAAAAAAACAAAATACAACGCTTGTCATCCTTAGGCCACACAGTGTGCCACACAGCAACGCGTTGCAATTCTGCTGGGTAATACATATATAACCTCACCCCTTTGCACTCATTCCCAGCCGTTTTTTTTTTTTTTTTTTTTTTTTTTTTGTTACGGTCCTTGTGGAAAAACACCAAAAATACACAACATCAGATATCTTCACAGCGCTTCTTTCGAGTCTAAAGTCGTTCTTTGGACTTTTGCATGATCATCACTTATTGACAAATTTAGTTGTTGGTCTATTATATTTATTACTCGGTTCTATAACAGAGAGTACAGGTTTTTCACTTACATATTACTCATATTTATTATTTGAAATCATCAATACAAAATAATACATCTCTCATCGTTACACTCCACCAGAAAACTTCGTCGCAGCAGTTTCTGAACCCTCCAGCAAACCTTTTCAGCAAATTTCATTTCTAAAACCTTCCAAGCCTACTCTTCTCAAGCTTGTTGCTTATTCCAAATCTACTGAAACTCTTATTATTTGTCATTTTTTTTCTTTTTCTTTTATTTTTCTTCTTTCATCACGTACGCACGCACATACTCTCTCACTCCGAAGCAAACCACCTTGTTTCACACTTGTGATTTATATTTTTTTTACCTTGCTAAGGTTTTCCAGTCAAGCAATACCGCAACACCGCAACCTTTTTTATTTTTATTTTTTACTCTTGTCTCACGAGCTTTTTATTAAGTCTTTCGTCAATTATTTTCATCACCTTAAATAAAGCCGCTTGAGCTTTAAAATAGTTTAAACCTTCAAATCAGATATATATACTCCCACCCATTCCCCCAATCCTTTCGTTCATTTTTTTTTTTTTCTTCAACAATTGTTCAACAAAAAATGCCATACTCTGCTTATAACCACCACCTCCAAACACCTCCAGAATATTATTCGCAATGCGAACATTGCGGTCAACATACCCAAAAAAGCACTCAATCTGCTTTTAACCACATCAATCACCACCAGTCTTATTCTGGCTATTCTTCTTTAGTTGCCCAAAACATTCCTGTCCAGCCGTCTACCTCTCTTACCCAGCACTCTTCATACCTAGAAAATAATCATAATAATAGCATCAATGGTGCTAGTAGCGCAGTTGGACAGATTAATGATTCTCCATACGCAACAAGAAATGGCGCTTCAAACGGGGTTCCTGCTATGACGGCTTTTAAAGGCGCGTACATGCAGTACCCATTTAAGCTCCAACAGCACCCAGCAAACTCACAGCCTCGGGCCCAAACTCACTCATCCCACCAAAGGTCGCAGTCTGTTCATCATGTTCAGCCTCATCATATTAATACCAATAATGTTAATAGTCATCACCATCACCAACGTTCACAGTCGCATTCGTATACTCAAGCACTTCCCCTTCCAACAAGCTTCACGAACAATTATGCTTCAAGCCAGTATTCATACAGCAATCAGTTCCAGAATCAGTCTGCGTACCAAGCTACCTCAAATACTAGAGATTTGAGTAATACTTATTGTAATAACCCTATTGGGTCTTACAATGGCGAAAATACCTCATTTTATTTCCCAAGTGGATCTGTCAATCAGCAACACCATTCCCAGTCATCATACAACATGAGCTTAAATATGAACAATAATAACAGTCTCACCACCACCAACAACAACAACGTGAACGGCATCCCCAATTATAACCCTGAACACACAGCCTCCTCCACCGGCGGAGTTTCCGCCAGCCTTGACTATGACCTTTCCCTAATGTCTGAGTTCATTTCCGCCCGAGCGCTCAGCATTATGGGCAGACGCTTGGACTCGCTCCAAAACCACAAGCTTGAAAATGCCCACTATTTCCTTGACTCGTTTAAACAGTTTACGTTCCGTGTCTTGAGAGCCACGCGATTACCCAAGTCAACGCTCATTCTGGCGTTGGTGTATCTCAAAGAACGGTGGTCTAAAGGTCACATTCCTGAAATCTCACAATCAATGCTACCATATGAGAATAATGGTATTATTCCCAGTAACGACAGTAATTATAGTAATGACAATATCCCTAGTGTTTACAAGATGCTGGCAGTTTCACTAGTTCTAGCAAATAAGTTCAACGATGACCACACCTTTACCAACAAATCCTGGTCCCAAGCCACCGGCATCCCGGTCAACGATTTGAACCTGGTTGAATCGGACTGGTTAAGAGCAGTGTACTGGAACTTGCACCTGGACGACCACAAAAGTTGGAACGAGTGGAATCAGGTGTATGAGTCCTGGGCTTTGGAGGCGAGCAATTCAGCCAACTCTGTATCGCAAAATGCCAACAACATGTCTACTATGCCTACAATGCCTGCCAGCTTGCCTCGCATTTCTTCTCACATCAACAGCAGCTTACCTAATAACATTTCTGGAGCAGCTGGTCTCTACCGCACCCCAGCCTCGCGCGGCTCCTACCCACTCAGTCCCTTGTCAACGCCAGGTCTTGTGCCCACATCCCAGCAAAGCCAGCCGACCACGTCAAACATCTCGACCCCACCGAACCAGCTGAACCAACCAGTCTCTTCACTCCAGCCAATCCATTCAGCCACATCGAACTCGTCAAACAACTCCTTACAAAGCAGATACTACAATAGCAGTATTCTCAATAGCATCAACATTAACAATAGCAACGCCCATGCTAGCAATACAAACAGCTACCTCAACACTTCCTCAAGCTTCCAGGCCCCGTCATACATTCCATACCACGAATGGTGTTTAGCACGAGACAGTGCTCATCAGACGTCTGCCAAAGGTGAGCCAGTCGTCAGTGCTGCAAATGACGAGTACATGAATATGAATTATAAGGGGCAAAACTCAATTGGCAACATTACTTCTATTAACAACGTCAGTTCAAACAACAACGTCACTTGTTTTAATGGAAATGATTACTTTAATGGAAGCAGCGATTTTCATGGGCTGAACACGGGACGCCTAAGCAATAGTGAAGTTTTAGGAAACATGGGCAATGTTGGAAACAATATGGGCAGCAATGCTAGTACCAACTACGCTAGCAGCAGCTTTAGAAGCTTTGGAAGCAGCAGTATTGGCAGTACTATCAGCACAGGAAATGCGAATGGCGGCCCATCTTCCAGATCAAGTTCTGTTTCAACTTTAGCTACCCCAGACTCTATCTACAATAATCGTCAGTTAGGAGCAGGAGCAACGCTAGCAACACTAGCAACAGCAGCAGCAACAGCAACAGTAATGGTGGTTGGTAATGACGATGATGATGATAGACCCTATGTTCCATCTCAAAGGCTCAACTATTCAACCAATTTGGCTCTCAAGCAATCTTTTAATAAGAATTTTGAATTATCACATGGCAAAACTATTAGACAGGTTTTTGAAGAAGACACTAAAATCCAGTCTCGAAACTCTATTCCAATTCAGAGCCAGTTCCAAAGCCAAAACCAACCTCAATACCAATTTCCAAATCAAGAACAGTACTCAACTCAAGACGATTCTTTCTCGCATTTAATCGGTTCCTATGGATCTACTGGATGTTCATGTCCAGACTGCTGCTTCGAAACAGTTTTACCGATACCAAAGAGTTTACGTGCTGGATATGTTATTGCGTAATAATTTCTTGAAATTTTTTTTTTTTTTTCATTTTATTTTTTAATTTTTTGTAACTTTTTCATTTTTTTTTTTTTTTTTTTTTTTTTTTTTTTTTTTTTTTTTTTTTTTTTTTTTTTTTTTTTTTTTTTTTTTTTTTTTTTTTTTTTTTTTTTTTTTTTTCATTTTTTAATTTCATTATTAATACAATTTAATACGTTTAATATTTGATTGACCATTTTATAGAGCCTTATGGTGCTCATTTATTAATTGATTTCGTGTATATTTCGATTAACTTGTCCTAAACTTTATCATCGTTTGTTGATACATTATTGTTTTCACTCGTTTTCCCAATCACCAGGGAATCGATCCATCCAGCAACCCTTTCACAACTTTTCCAAATTTTTCTATTCCTTGCTCAATTTCTTCTTCAGAAAGGTACGACACAGATAACCGGAACCAGTTGGTGTCCCAGCCACACGGGTGGCCCTCAACTTCAAAAGCCGAGCCTGGCGCCAAAACAACTTTTTCCAATTCTTTACATTTCTGTGCAACAACGTCTGCATCCAACTTTTTAAAACATGCCTCATCTTCTGTCTTCTTACCTAAATTCTTGTTATTTTCGTAAGATTCTTTGCTTTGGAGAGGAAGTTTCAGCCATACAAAGTATCCACCTTGACCTCCAAAGACTTCAGTCCCACTAGGCAAATACTTTTCAATAGCCTTAGTCAAAGTCTGAGCACGTTGAGCGTACACTTTTCTCAAGTTGTGAATCACTGGATCAACGAGGCCCAAATCAAGCAGCTCGCCAACTAACGTGGTAGTGTAGTGAGAAGGTGTGCCTCCTGATCGAATGGCACCGCCTTGGGCAAGCTGGTTGAGTGCCAAGTCTGGGGAGACTGTTTCATGCCAGCCAACTCGTAAGCCCGGTCCAAGAAGTTTGGAAAAAGTGAGATTGGAAATTGTATTTCCGAAAACGGGAGAAGAAGAAGAAGAAGTGGAAGATGTCGATTTGTCGGGCTTGGGAAGCGTCCAACGATCTAAAGTAACGAGCCGGGGAGGAATAAGAGATTTCAGAGAAGCAGGAGCAAGGCAATTTGAGGACGCAAAATAATTAGTATTCGGTGATTGAGAAACCGCAGAATCTGAATCGGAGTCGTATTCTAACAAATCATAAACGTCATCGCAAAGAATCAAAATGTCATATTTACGAGCCAAGTTGAGCAATCGGATTCGGTCTTGGACTGACATAGTGCACCCAGTAGGATTCGAAAAAGTTGGGACAAGGTACAAAACGAATGTAAAGATTTTGCGAGGAATTGGTCTAGATGAATCACTTGTTGGAATGGAAGATCCAGGTTGAGCGCCCGGACCATCATTCATTTTGTCATTACCGCTTTGATCACCGTCACTAGTACTACTATTCTTGAGGCTGTTAGCTTTTTTCTTTTCATACTCTCTGACTTGCGTATAGTTAATTGGATCAACGTCGTATTCCATATAACGCTTGAGCATATCTTCAAGGCTTTCCCAATCCAAGCTGCCAGTTCTTGGATCTTGAACTACCGCATCCATTTTACCTGCAAAGCCTGCATCCAAAAACACAGAATTGATTAGAAAGTATGTTGGCGACACAATAAAAGCTCTTCTAGTACGTTCACCTGTACAGGCATGTGGCAGCGTCAACTGTAATAGCGCATTCATGGCACCATAACTCGCTCCGTTGGTCAAGTTGATACTGTCAGGATCAATTGTAGTTGAAGCATCCTTGATCAATTCAAGCTCCTTTCTAAACGAGAACTCCGATCCTGCGCCCAACGATTTATCTTTCTCAAGTTCTTTTGTCAACGTTTCTTTAAACAAATCTTCTTTAAACGAATGAGGCGACCACTCGGCCAGCGATTTGCGGACTTTGAGTGATCCAGGGTCTGACCCGTACGTCATTGGGTGTCGGTCTTCCTCAGTATCATCTTCTGGACGATGTCGTGTCAAAAGACTCTGCGTGGCTTTAAGAACGGCGTCGGTTGGGAGAAGATGGTTAGTTGGATGGCCACGGAAAAAGTTGATTGCGCTCATTTTGTTGGGTGAAATGAAAAAGAAATAAATTTAATAACAATAATTAACACAGCAGCTAAATTATATTGGATTGAGTAAAATGAACAAAAGTTAGAATCGAGTTCAGTTGAATTGAACTGAAAATATTGCTTGGTTTACTGGAGAACTGAGTAAAACTTAAATCTTGATGTGGAGAAAGAAAAAAAGAGAAATTTGGTGAAAAAAAAAGTAGGTGAATAAATCTTAACCCTCGTTGCTTATGCTTGGTTTTAGCCTTTCAGTCTTATCAATGTACATGATTTATTTTAGACAACCCACAGCGAGACTTGATTTTTTTCGGTTGACGTCAATCAAAATCAGCCGTAATGGCTAATCAGGATATGCAAATATGAGTTTGGAATTTTGTATCTGGAAATTCATTGAAATTGATTAAAATTCTATTGGTGTCTATATTTATCAAAACGCTTGTCTATCCATATATATAATCAAATAATATTAACGTATTTGCTATTTTTCAACGTTTTGCACAGGACCTATCTCACATTTCATCATTTTTGAGAGAAATTTTGATTTTATGTATGATCTTCCTCTTCCTCCTCTTCAATTTTTTCGCTCAAAACTTTAGAGCTGTTCAAATCATTTGAATCACTCAACTTGTTGTCAAAATTATTGGTAATGTTTGCGCCATCTGAATTAGGAATTGAGTTTTGAGCGGGCAAAAAGTTTGATAGCCTTCTGTTGCCCAATACATCTTGGCCAACAACTGTTCCAGGTAAGATACTACTTTTGCGGCGTAGACTTCCTTTAACACCAAAGTTCGCGCGAGGAGGAGGGAGACTTGGTTTTGTAGAGATGGGGCTTGGCAATGTAGCCATAGGTTCTTTAGCTGAAGTATCAGGTTTGACATTTGCTTTTGTTGATTCATTATTCAAATCTGCGGGCTCAGTAGCAGATATAATATCTGATTCAGTAGTCCCTCTGTTTGCTAATTCAAATCCCTTGCTGTCAAGATCCATTGGTTCAAAAGAAGTATTATCTTTTCCATTCAAAACCTCTTGTTCGTATATAAACTCTGAGTTGTCGGTTCTATTGTGAAAAGAGTCAAAACTTTCGTCACGATAATGTCGACTTTCTTGATCACTTTGACTCATATCTGCTCCTGTAACATTCATTATACTCGTGTTGGTATTAATTTTGGACTCGACGTCGTTTCCAGCTCCTATTCCAGGTTCAGACCCAACAGTTAAACTAGTGTTGTTAGCTGAGGTTGAAAATGGAACTTGGAATGATGGCATTAACTCGTCACTAACATCATAATCTCCATGTTTTATACGAGTGTATTGGCTGTACTTCTCATGCTCAGGAATTGGCTCACTATTGAACAAAAAGTCTCTCACATTAGCCCTATCAACTGGCAAAGCCACTGATTTCGTCTTGCCTGGCGATTTCAATATCAATTTGTCACCAGAAACAGCACCAGCACTACCAAAACCTACAACATCTTGTTTGTTTTCGTTGCTGATTAATCCACCTCCCGCTCCACGACTTAACCGTCCAAACAGTAAACTGCTTCTTCTTCTCTGTCGTAGCTTGTTGCTTTCCAGTGAATAAGGCTTGGTAAATCTGGGAAGACTGCTTGGGGCTCTCAGCATTTTTGGACCTAGTGACGAAAAAAGTTTGGTTTGGGGGGTACGCAAAATTGCTGGGACTGTGTCTGGAGTGTTTTTCATTTGATCGGCATCAACGCCAACTTGTGAGCCTGTTAAGGTAGAGACTTCCGATTCTTCAATATTGCTCATCGAATCTTCATTGCCATAATAATTATTGGTTTCGTCGTCGAGATTGTTTTCAACTACAGGCCTATAATCCTCCATAGTCAAGCCCCTGGTATGTTGATCTTGCTCCATTTGATCCATGACACCCTGCCCAATAACATTTTTTTGATCATCTTCCCATCTAACTCTTTTTGCTGTCTTTCGCTGAGCTTTTATAGGCGATCTCATGGACAATCTTTGTTTCCTGTTGTTTAATTCAGGAATACCACTTTTCCGCAAGGATACTGGTGTTTCTAAGTTGGGGTATCCGCTTCCTGCAGGTTTAGGTATAGGCGAGCTGGGTGATACAGCCTTTGGTATTGAGGAACTGTACAAGCCTCGACCCGAGGTTCTTCTTCCTGATCCCCATAAATGGTTCAAAGCAATTGAATCGCGTTTCTTGACCAGCTTTGGATGTCGAGACCGCATCAAACTTTCACGTCTAGTTTTGGGTGCTGTAGAAGATAAGATGTTACCACTTGTTGCTGAGCTTTCAAGGCCTTCTGAGCCAACTTGGTGAGAAGTATTTGGCAATGGCGCTGGAGATGATTGTGGGTTAACATTAATATTTCTTTCTGAGTTTGTTTCCCATTCTGATATAGATGTGTCATGGTCGTTATCACGAATTGTAGATATAAAGTTTTGACCATCACACATTTCTTCTAAATGCTGCCTTATTTGATCTATTATTTCGTCGCTCACCTGAGTCACATCGTTTCCTTTGATATCTTGACCTGCTTGAGAAAAACTCTCATTCAACTCCCCTAGCCGTTGAACGGTTTTGAGAAGTACAGGAACTAACCACTCAACTAATCCACTAGAAGAAGTGAAATGTTCCATGGCCTGAAGTGCAATTTGCTTTTCTGTTTCTGACTTAACCTGCTCTGCTCTTGCGCGAAACAGGGCTTCATGTGTACTATTCCATCCTCGTAGTAATTTCAGTTCGCGCAGCAAACTAGTAATGCTGTTGTCAAATATGGCTAAATCAGAGATTGATGACCCATCCATATAACCTTCAGTCTTCAAACTGTTTTGCGCTTTTGTGAGCTCTGTTTCCAAATAGTCAATACACTGTCGAATGGTTTGATCCAATTGCTCAAAACTGATCTGTTCTAATGAATCACTATTTTGTAAAAAGGTCTGATGCATGTTTTTGATTTGCGAAATGGAAATTTTCAATTCTTTTGTTTTACTGACTGCTTGTACTCTGTTAATTTGATGTTTCTGGTAATGTTTCGTAACATTGTTTTTAAACTGTTCAATAGCTTGTTCTACAGCTACCCAACACTTTTCATCCACTCTTTTAGCTTGTTCTAATGCTACTTCTACTACCTCACTTTCGCGAGCCCGGAGCTCTTCAATTTCCTGCTTCTGCTCTGTAATCATTTTTAAATATGATCCAACATGACGATTCAAGTTATGTTGGTTTCGTACCACTTTGGTTTTGATCTTTTTAGCACGATCTGCGTATTTCAAGGTATTCAAGGTTTCATCATAATGTTTAGAAGATGGCGAAATGCACACAATCATGACGGTTTTGCAGTTTCCGCCCAAAGAAAATTTGAGCAGTCTTGTCAATTTGGAATCACGATATGGTACATGGTTTCTTCGCCGAGGATCACACAGAGCATTGATACAGTTTCCTAATGCCAGTAATGATTTGTTAATGTTTGCACCCTCCAGCAATCGCTCGCCCCTGTTTTTGGTAGCTGAAGCACGTTCACTACCAGCTAAATCAATAATGGATAATGTTGCAAATGTGCGTGATTCAGACAAGGACGCAGTTCGATTTTTTTGCGCAATGTTGATCTGTAGTACTGCATGGGAACGTGATGACGTCGCATTGGCTTCTGTTGGTGACATGGTTCTATTTTGGTTACCTGCAATTATCATTTCCATCACTTGATGCACGTTGAGTGGGCTATGTGTCGAAAGGTTGGAGACAGAAATGTGTTGCACAGCATCTTCACGTAACACTAGTGATTTTTGGGTATTTGGATCAAGTAAATCCCGGATTGTTTCGTTATAGATTTCAAGGTATGATAATGACAATTCCACATTTTTTGTGTCCTTCAGTTCTTCAATTCGTTCGAAAAGTTCCTTCATGGTTAGAAAAATGATTCCCGGCTCCTGTGGAGTTCCTGTAATTGTATGTGTTTTTCCGCACCCTGTCGCACCATACGCAAAAACTGTCGCATTATATCCGTCAAGTACTGAGTCTAGTAACGGTCGAGTGGTATTTGAGTACACTTGTTCTTGGGTCGAAGAGTCGTCAAAAAGGCGGTCAAATACAAACCTGTGTTCGCGAACTCGCTTGGTATTAGTTCCATATGCAACTCGATTGGAACGTGCCGCCGATTTAGAGGTATCACCATCATGAGAGCAAGTTTCTGGCGGTGGATCAAAAATAAGCATCTTGTCATCAACAACATTTACAACTCGACGGATTCCAACTCCACTGCCCATTGAAAAATTTTGTGCTGCAGGGAAAACGGGCTTGGATGGGGCCGCAAAACTACCATCGCCGAGGAATCCTGGCTCTTCAGAATACACCTGTAAATGGGTGGATTCATCGGTGGTAAATGGTCGGACACGAACTGAAAAAGATGGTTAGAAGCAAATAACAGTATCAGGATCAAAAATTTACAATTGAAAATTTACCAGTTACAGAGATTGATGATTCTCGACCTCCATTCATTTCATTTGATATTTAGAGACCAAAGAGCGATGCACAATTTATGGTTAAAAAAAAATGATGAGAAAGGGGGAAAAAGTTGTTGGTATCAAAAAAATGAAAAATAGTAAAACCCAAAGTGATTCAGTAGCACTTATTGATCTGTTGGAAAAATAAACAAATTAGGATTTTAGCTTTTAAAATTGGAGTAAAGCTGGTTTGATTCAATTTTTGAAAAAAATTTGTTTCGGTTAGTGTTAAAGAATATAATGATGAGAAACAAGTAATAGGTGATAAAAAAAAATTAAACCCTAGCAAGCAGGAACTGGTGATGGAATAGCCCATGCGGCTGGGTTAGTTAGACTTGTAGAGTCCAAATCATTTTAAATGTCTAGGTCCAACGAGTTAAAACCCAACTAGAAAGACATTGTTATCTCTGAGTTTTCTAATCAAAAACAAAGATTTTTGTAATTACGAGCTATAAGAACATATATCAAAATAAAACTGGAATACATCTCGCATTTCAGTTACAAGAAATATGATTGTCTTGATAGTTTATTTCCTTCACAATACTTTCATATAGTGTAGTGTACCTTCAAATTGGTTTTACCAGATTTGAACAAACGCAAAATAAAATTTAATTTATCGCATCTATTGTTAAATTATGTACAAAATGAGAGATAAAAATAGTTGATGAGGGTCTTTGCATGTCTAGGTTTTGTTTTTATACAATCATTGACAGATTCCGTAATCTTACTTTTTCGGCCTGCTCAACAACATTGTCTTTGAATACTTTATACAAATAAACTTCGGAGCCCTGCTGTTCCCATCCACGTCCTAAATGCTTTTCCAGTTCAGTATCCAGAAATGTTAATGCGCGCCCATCTTGGCCAAGTCTCAGCAGTGCTTGTACTACAAATGCAACGACAAATCTTGAAAATGGAACTTGAAGTGGAACTAGCGTGTGGTAATAAGACTCAACTAGGTCAGGGTTTCGAGCCAACACGGCAGCCTCACAAAGAATTCTCACTGTGTCAGCGTTAACAGAAATGAAATCTCCAGTAGGAGCCAAAGGCTTACTGTACTTTGGAACTCCAGAAATTGTCGGAAAATTGATACCCTTGCTTGCTCCAGGAACGTGTCTCAACAGCAAGTTGATCATAGACACATGCGCTAAATCTTTTGATTTGAGAATTCCCATTCCAACAAGATTGAACAACAAAGTCACTGCCTCTTTTGTTGTATTGGGATGAGACAACGCGCGGAAGCAAACCTGAATACCGTGTTCAATGTTTTCCTTGCTTTTGCCGACTGCCGAAATTAGCAGTGGCAAATCAATCAACTTAATTCGTAAGCCGCTAGATCCAAAAAGCACAAGCACTCGAAACGCATTTCGGAGATTTCCTTGCGCCGAAAGCTCTTCAACAACATTTGTGACGAGGTAGGGGTCATTTGCATGATTAGACCTGTAGCTCAGTGCTTGCGTAGATTCCAGCAGCATTTTGGATATTTTGGCTTCTTGTCGTTTCTGTGTCACTTGGTCTGAAGAAAGGTGTTGTAAACAGGTTTCAATAATGTTAAAGTAAACAGCATCACTGGGGGCCACTTTGCCTGTAGAAATAGCTTGATCCCAAGCAAATTCTAAAGCTCGCATATTCCTTTGCTCACTCGCAGCAGCCAAGTAATGGCCCCATGTTCTTGAAAACACCAGTTGACGGTTTTCAAACTCTGTCATTGCACTAAGAATTTGTGTCGCAATGTCAACCTCACCTGCATCAAGCAACTTGTGGATCATGATTTCGTTGCAGGTGCTCGTCAGCTCAACATTAGCAGCTGTGGCTTCCATCCAAACATGCAGCGCACTTTCAAGCTCTTCAGTGAGTTGACTAGAAACAGTATATGAAACCGCAGGATAAAGGGAATCTATTGATTTGTTTGGTATATTAGTATTTGCAATTCCTGTGCCCAAATAAAGAAGCACTTGATTACTATAAACTTTGGCAAGAGATTCACCTCGTAATGCAAGCTTAGCACAGCAGTCATGGAGGCGGTGTCGCATCAGTGGAGATCCGTAGGATAAGACAAGCATTTGGATATTTAAAACCAAACTGACAAGCAAACGGTTTTGTTTTTCATCTTTGTTTTTCTCAAGTTGGAACTTGTGAACAATTTGCTCTAGAGAAAAAAGAATCAGGTCAATGGATTTATTAGCGACAGAGGTGATGTATGATGAATTTAAAGGATTTGGAGGATTTTGTGAATCTGTTTTTGGGGAATAATGGTATGTCAAAGTTTGAAGAAACATGGTTATGCTTTTAACTAAAGGAATCAAAAAACTGGTATCCATAATGTTTATCTCACGCTGGCAGCAGTGATATAAAATGTTTAACACCTGCGAATCGATTTGAGTGAAATTAGATAGTGTGTGCGCCAACTGCTGCATATCTTTTTTCGAAAGATTTGGGTATTTTTTAGCAGTCTTTATCAGTCTTTCTTCCGAAAGTGTAGTGTTTAGTTTGGGCGCATTAGGAGAAGAGGAAGACGGAAAGGTGTCAAGCAGATTTTTCAAATTAGAACCATTTTTGCGTCGATATTCAACTATCAGGGACGAAATTTGGCTAAGTTTTTTTAAATCTTTTTCAATTGTATTCAATGATCGTTTTCTTTTCTCAAAAGTTTCAATTTGTAACTTTTGACTAGCAGGATTTGATGTGATGGTATTGTAGATAGTGATTATTTTGTTTAAAAGTTCAAGAAGAGAAAGTTGTGATTTTGGTGCTGGGTTATTGACTAGATGAGAATATAGGTCAAGATCAACCTTTTTTGTAGGCGTTTTGTCTATTGAATGACTTGAGTTGATTGAAGATGGCGTGTTGGATGATGTGTGTAGTGTTGTAGGATTGTATTTGTTGTGTTCCGAAGAATGAGTTAAAAAATCAGTCGAATCATGTTGAGTGTGTGTAGTCGAATCTGATAATAGTCGTAAATTCAAGGACTTTAAACTTGGCGACAAAATCAGTGTATTTATGGGATTATTATGAACATTTGGGCATTTTAGGGATGAGGATATATGTAGTAGCCCCTGCCTTCGTAATGGCCTAGCGGCTGCACATTGAAGCATTATAGTTCAAGTGTCAAGGTCAAAAGAAATCCTGAACAGTAAAGCTCAGGTACTTCAGTGGGATTAAATAGTGAGAGCAATTGTAAAAGCTGGTGAATCAACGATTTGAAAAATCAGACATTCAAGCTATTACTTTTTTTTTTCAAAAAGTAGCAAGACTGAGATTATGTAAAGTCTGTACACATTCATTAGTCAACAATCTGTCCAATAGAATTCTGTGAAACTTTATCACATGACCTGCTTTTTTTTTATTTCAAAACCTTGAAAGCACCAAAAAGTCAACAGTTTTTTTTGAAAAGTTTCACATTCACCAGCTGGAAACGTTGACAAAGTTGGCCTACGAAATCTTGAAGAGTTTGTGTCAGTTTTTACCAACGAACCAACAAACGAAACCATGTTAGGCCGGTCTTCTATTCGATTCGGCTTGGGTCTTCGAGTATGTAATTACCTTGTTTTTTTCAGTTATGATTATATATCTGATGCCAGTACTAATACTAACATCTAATTCAGACACCCACATTTAAGTATGCTTCTACTGCAAGCTACTCAGTTCTGTCTAAGCCTGGCTTGACAGGGCTTCAAGCTTCAGCTGCTAGAGCAGGTATTATGCGCCGCCAGCTTGCTCCAGCCACTAGCTTGAACGCTTTTGGTCTTGGATTTGCTCGTTTCAATTCTACCAACTCTATTACTTCTGAGATCAAGTCTGAAATTGGCCAGATTTCACAAAACATTTCTGACGCTGTTGACTCTGTCTCTAACTCTACTGATTCTATCGTTGCAGCTGCCTCAGCCGTTGCTCCTAACCAGATCGGATACTTTCAATCATTGGGTTTGGCTCAGTCTTGGTGGTGGCCTCCGGATTTGTTCCAGCACATTTTTGAGCTTATGCATGTTTACTCGGGATTGCCTTGGTGGGCTTCTATCATGGCCGTTACTATCGGTATGAGAGCCTTGTTGTTCCCATTGTACTTGAAGGCTTCGGATCACTCTGCTAAAATGACTATTCTTAAGCCAGAATTGAACAAGATTACCCAACAGTACTTGAAGATTGAGGACCCATTGGAAGGCCAGCGTTTACTTCTTAAGCGTCGTAAGTTGATGCAGGATTCTGGTGTCAAGACTTTGTACTTGATGATGCCAATGTTCTCTATTCCTTTCTTCATTGGTATTTTCTCAGCTCTCAACAAGATGTGTGCTGTTGAAGTGTACGGTATGGCTGATCAAGGTTTATTATGGTTCCATAACTTGACCGTTGCTGATCCTTACCTCGGTCTCCAGGTCGTTACTGCTCTTGTGTACGCTGCTACTATCAAGATGGGTGGTGAGACTGGTGCATCTCCCATGTCTCCTGGTATGAAGAAGATTTTCCAGTACATGCCCTTCATCGCTGTTCCTCTTACTATGGGAGTTCCAGCTGCTACTTGTTTGTACTTTGCTACCAACTCTTTCCTCTCTGTTGGTCAGACGCTGTTGTTGCGTTCCAACACTGCCCGTAAGATGTTGGGTCTTCACCCAATCGTTCCAGTTCCTGTCGACCCAGCTACTGCTAATTTGTCTGCATTTGATACCCTCAAGCAGACATTCGAGAAGGCCAAGGAGCGTGCCGAGAAGACTGCTCGTGAGAACGAGCGTGAAGCCAAGTTGAGAGCTCAGGCTGATCGTGCTGCAGCCAACGAGAAGGTTTTCATTAGAAAGCCATCTGCCTTGGAAGAAAAGAACAAGGGCAAGGTTGTTAAGAAGGGTGAGGCTTTGAGAGGATAAATTCAAATGGCTTAATATTCATGTACAAAGTAAATAATTGTTAAGTTAACATAATTATGATTTTGATAAATAAAATATTTAAAGTTTTATTAAGTTTACGTTGTGATAATGATATTAGTTTGTGAATTAATACAGTAGAGCACATTGGATGTTGAAGATCTCTAAACTAGTGCCCCATACTCAGTTTTTCATATTCACTCATTGATTCCATAATTGGCTGGACTGGTTATGTAAAAAAGGGGCAAAAGAATAGCAACGGGCATACTCGAAATAGATCCGGGCATTTAAAGCACATATGAAATTCGGGTCTATCCGAAATAATCCTCCATTAGAGTAAACATACATGTGACCCGACGGTACATGGCCCGGTCGTTGTTGCTTGTTTCGGTTCCGGGTAATTTGCCTTTTCTGGCGTAAGGCTAACTACATCAGCACGACATTAAACGCGCTTGGTGGCTTTTTTTTTTTTTTTTTTTTTTTTTT
>JAKTYL010000024.1:0-118463 GCA_030578715.1 Magnusiomyces tetraspermus | reverse complement strand
ACGCTGACGATATGTCAGAAGCAACCCAAACCCTAGAATCAGTACCACCAGGATCCGGTTCTGCAAATCCAAGCCAGTCCAACAGTGACCGGCCAATGACTCTTCGTCGCAAGTCGACGTTGCTTCTTCAAGGCGAAACAGATCCAGAATGTGATGAGGACATGGAGTTTAACAAGCTTAATATTGCCACAGGCGAGCCTGTAGGTAAACCCTTATCACGAGCAGGATCGGGTGATGAGATCCAGATAGGAGACGAGGAAGCTTCTGAAATCAAATACGATACTGTAATTACATGGCATCAGGGTGGAAACAAAGTTTACGTTACTGGTTCATTCACCGGATGGAGAAAAATGATAAAGCTGAACAAACAGTGAGTACTAGTACCCAGGGGAGGTGTTTTGAAGCACTTCTGTTTTGACATTGATTGTTAACATTGTTGACGTTGCTAACATTATCATCATTACTACCTTTACTTTAGAACTGATGGAACCTTTTCAATTGTCTTGAAACTCCCAACCGGAACACATCGTATGCGCTTTGTTGTCGACAACGAGCTCCGATGCTCAGACTTTTTGCCCTCAGCCACCGATTCCATGGGAAATCTTGTCAACTACATTGAAGTTCCTTTTGAGTCACAGCAACTTCAGCAACAACTACGCCTTGAAGCCCAGCAGCAAAATGCCAAATACCATAATGACCAGGCATATGACCGCTCAATTGCCGACACTGCCACCAACGACGATAGCATGGAACCTTTGCATCGTGTGTCTGGTAACCATCAGCAACCAGGTGATGTCCCTTCTACTAATCCTCCTCCCTATCAACAACCCTTCAGCTCGGCTTCAAATCAAAACCTCCGTTTACAACGTGCCACTACTGTGGAAAAAGTTACCAACTATGACATGTCTAACGACGATGAACTGCTTAATGGTGGTGGTTATGAACGTTTCCAGGAACAGCTCCCTGCTGCTCCCGTTTACACCTTTTCTAGCGAAATCCCCGCTGTATTTACTGACCCAGAAGTCATGGAAGTATTTGTCTCATCTGATTTCGTCACTCCCCCTCAGCTCCCTCCACACTTGGAATCTGTCATTTTGAACTCCAACTCCAACGAAAAAGACAACAACTCGGTCTTACCCATTCCTAACCACGTTGTATTGAACCATTTGGCTACCACTTCTATCAAACACAATGTTTTGGCAGTCGCAACGGTTTCCAGATACTCTAGAAAATACGTCACTCAGATTTTGTACGCTCCACTTTAAACCGGCAGAACATAAATACTAGCTTACATACTTACATATATTTATTTATTCCCATGTGTTTTCTGAACGCGAGTAAATTTATGTTATCAACTTCTCCGCATTTTTAAAAAAATCCATGAACCTCCATATCTCTCTATTCCCTGAACAACTGTTGCCGTTTTTTTATTATTATTTTTTTGGCATTGTAAATACTGTTTTGTCATTCATTCTTGCAATTGACGACTAGTTACTTAACCTTAAAAACTTGCTTTTTTCTGTACATAATCGATAAGTACTATTTGCATTACTCAATGCATTTTCTGGAACTGAACTATTTATGGATTTAAACATGAATATGAACTTATATATATACTCATATGTAAAGAACAAACAAAAGATAAGCATTACATGTATATAAATAAATGAAAAGAGTTTAATTGGACTGCGTCATACAATTGTAAACTACGTACAAGCAATTATTTGGTTTTTTTAGTGAGTTCTTGGTGTTCATACCTGTGTAATTATATGGCATAAACTCATATGCTCATTAGATTCATGTACTTTGTGCTTAGCCATTTGAAATAGAATAAACTGGTCATCATGCACTATTTTAAAATTATCGGAAGATTTCGCTTAAAGTAAACGGCGGTACTGATTGTTTTTATTTTGAGGAAACAGTTGTAATTTCGATGAAATGCAAATCCTTCGTTTATTTTGTTTCGTAGTTTGCTTGTTTTATTCATAATTATTATTTCAACCATTAATATTTTAATAAGCATACAATAACATTGGTTTCTTTTCATCTAATAGCATTTCTACTACCTTCACGAGTATTCAATAGACTTCATGGACCCTTTAAATACCAGCTCAAAAAACAAAGTCTCTACAGATCAAGATGAAAAAACTTCACAAATTCCTGAAATCCAGTTCCCATCATTTGACCCCCTAAGCTCTGTAAATGCTGGCGAGTCGTCAATCAAAAAGTCATCATCTGCAAGTTCGCTTTTCAAGCTGCAAAACTGGAAAAGTACACAAGCTTCGGGTAACTCTTCACAAGGGACTTATTATCAGCCCCAGACCTCGCGACCAAATAGTGGAATCTTTAGCAACTACTCTTTCCAAAACCAAGAACTTTCTTTGTCGCCAAACTCAAATACCTCTAATGGCGAAAATAACGAATCAAATGCAGAGTCTAGCAGCAAAAACAGACTTTCGGGGCTTAATTTTTTAAGCCCGCTGATGAGATCACCTAACAATAATGCTTCCGACGATAATAGTAACAATAGCTCTATCAACAGTGATAACAATAATAATAACGCTCAAAAATATAATAGAGATAATCTTCTAGTACCAAATACAAGACCCGAAGCTCCTAAAATTCATTTTGAGTTTCCCAGACGTGAGCCAAAAGTGCAAAACGAAGAAAGCAAAACCAAGAATAACAATAGTAGCAGCAACTATAATACCAGCATTTCAAATTGTCACAGCAGCAGTAGTAGTCATAGCAGCAGTAGCAATCATAGCAGTAACAGCAGTGCTTCATATTCAGCACTACAAACTGGTGGCAAACGGACGGTTGACAAAACTTCGCCCAATGTGCAGGTACACTGTTTTGAAATTGAAGACAACGTTGGTGATGACTTGCAAGACCCGTTTTCTCGAAACGAAAATATAACCTCTGGAACCTCCTTACGTTTAACTCGAAGTCATAGACTTCATACTACTACCACAGAAGCCGCTGCGGCAGCTGCTAATATTAGAAGAGGAGGGCATCGGCGAGCATTCAGCTCAGGTGCCAACATCATGTTCAGCACACCATCCAATTCCGCTCATCCAAATATTCCAGACGAAGAAGTCCACGTCTTGTATAAACAAATTGTGTACCCTGAAAAGCAGTTCAGTTTGCTCGCACTTATGCGATACGCCAAACTCAAAGATCTTGTAGTTTTGGGACTGGCCTACGCATCACAAGTCATCGCAGGTGCTGCCCTTCCTTTGACAAATATATTTGCAGGCAGAGTCACGCTCACATTTTTCAATTTACTCAACAACAACATCACTGAAGACGAGTATACTGATATTTGCAGGCGAGTGACACTGGACTACGTTTATGTGGCTGTTGCTATTGGCATGTTTTCTTATATCGCCATTTACATTTCAGTAAACCGAGGCGAGGTTATTACTGGCCGCATTCGCAAACATCTTTTTGAGTCCATTATTCGCCAAAATATTGCATACTTTGACTACGTTGGCCATAACGAGATCACTCGCCGCATTCGCGAAGACATGAAACAGATCCAGGAAGTCATATCAGAAAACTCGAGCAGTGCCATTGTCAATATTGCAGCATTCTTATCATCCACAATTGTGGGTTTTACGAGTTCGTGGAGCATTTCAATTACAGTTGTTGCATTGCTTAGCTCTATTTTGTTGGCATACCTCATCAGCAAGTCGTACATCAACGCTTGGGAAAACCAAATAAATTCTGAGCTGTCGGATGGTAGAAACGTGGTCAAAGAAACAATCAATTCAATTCATACCTCGACTGCCATGCTATCTTCAAACTTTCATGCTCACCGATTTTACAAACACTTGTCACGAGCCGCCAAACCTACTGAAAACAAACTCAAATTGTATGCCTTTTTGATTGGATTTCTCTGGCTCGTTATTTTTTCGGCATATGCACTCGCTTTTTGGAAGGGATACAAAGAAGTGGAAAACGAAAATATCAATGTGGGAAACTTACTTACTACTATCAGTTCGCTGATGTTGGCTGGATTTGCATTAAGCAGCGCGTTTCCTGTGATTCATACATTCCGGATTGGAAGAGAAGCTACTCAAAGTGTGTTTGAGACTATTGACCGTGCCTCAGCAATTGATCCGTTATCCCAAGAAGGCGAAGATATTGAAAAAATTGATGGCAGGATCGAGTTCAAAAATATTAAATTGAGATACCCGTCCAATCCGTCACAAGTTGCGTTAGATAACATTAATTTAACAGTTAATCCAGGCGAGTTTGTTGCCATTGTGGGACCTCAAGGATCTGGCAAATCTTCGATATTAACACTTTTGGAACGATTCTATGAACCCGTACAAGGTGCAGTTTATATTGACGGTATAAGTATCAAAGGCTTTAACATCCGCTCACTACGTCGCCATATTTCGATGATCACCCAAGAAGCGCTTTTGTTCAACGGCACTATATATGACAACGTCGTTCAAGGCCTAGCTGGCACCCGTTTTGAACTCCAGCCTAAAAAAGCTAAACTGGAAATGGTCAAAAAAGCATGTCATGAGGTGAACGCTTGGGGATTTATTTTGGCAATGGGTGACGGTTTGGATACCCAAGTTGGTGAGCGAGGCCGTAACTTGACAATCAGTCAAAGGCAGCGAATTTCTTTGGCAAGACTCATTGTTTCGCGGCCTAAAATCTTACTGCTAGACAACGCCATGTCTGCGTTGAATGAGCAAAGTGAAGCGTTTGTCAACTCTTGGCTTTCTCGTGTTCGCAGTAATTATTCAACAATTATTGTCACTGACAACTTGTCAACAATTCGTGGAGCAGATAAGATTGTAGTGATTGTAGATGGCCAGATCAAAGAACAAGGAACACATTTACAACTGATTTCAAACGGCAAATGGTACTCAAAGTTTGTCACTAAACAGAAAATGAAACGGATTGTTGGCGGACCAACGATAATGTTTAACAAGTATCGGCAAGCAACTCATCGATCAATTTTTCCTACACCGAGCGAATCTGCCAATCTCCAATACGAAATCCTGAACTGGAATGTGTCTCCAGTTTCCAAGCCTCTGGCATCCAAAACAATTGGCGTCACTGAACCGAAAGAAGACGAAGACTATTTGCAAAACTATTCTATCTCGTTGGCTTCAATAATAGGCACGCTTTTGCGAGTAAATACAGAAGGTCATATTGACTTGTTTATTGCAGAAATTGCAGTCGTCATCTGTGGTATTGGCTACCCAACAGTGTCTGTATTCTTTGCCAGATGTATGGAAGTTTTAATTGGACCCATAATCAACCAAGAACATGTCGAACACAAAATCAAGCGCTACTCTCTGCTAATCGTAATGGTATCCGTTATTCAGTTCTTTTCGTACTTTTCAGTGTTTTACTTCATGGGCCGTGCTGGCGATAAACTGGTGCGCAAAATCCGATACACCATTTTCAGACACGTTTTACGAATGGATGTTGAGTTTTTTGATAGCGACTTTTCGGGAAGTGAGTCAATGACACTCATGTTGTTGGACGAAGCGAATCGTTTGAAAGGTATAGCAGGTCAAGCGCTTGCCATTATCCAGGATTCGACTGTTGTTTTGTTTGTCAGTGTGTTTGTTGTGCTCGCAGCAGACTGGCGGCTTGGCCTAGTGTCAATGTGTTTGATTCCTATTTTCATTGGAAGCGGGTATTTAAGGTACAAGGTACACAAACGGTTCCAAAACAAGGCCAAATGGGCGTACGAATATTCAGCTTCTTTGGCTTCGGAGATGGTCATGTCTGTCAAAGAAGTTGCGTCATTGGGTCGAGAAAACCAAGTTATTGAGGAGTACAGCAAAGAAATAGATCGACAAGTTCATCGAAGTCATGGCTGGAACATTTTGACCTCTATTTTCTATGCCGTTTCACAAGGAACAATCCCATTATGTATTGGATTACAAGTGTGGTACGGAAGCAAGTTGTTGAAATCTGGAGGCATCACCATCTATCAATTTTACATCACATTCAGCTCACTTGTGATCGCAGCACAAGCAGTACAGACAATTTTCAGTTTTGGACCCGAAATGAATATGGGCAAAGACGCGGCAGCAAGTATTTTGCGACTACTAGACACGATACCCGAGATGGACGAGTGTGCGACTGATGGTATTGTTATTACGAATGGCAGTGATGAGCACCATACACGTACATATGGTATTTCAGAAGATATTGTCAAAGGAGGAATCGAATTTAGAAATGTCAGTTTCCGGTACGCGTTCCAACCAGAACACAGTGTGTTGCAAAATGTCAGTTTCAAATTAGACCCTGGAGACTTGACAGCGCTCGTCAGCACCGAAGCCAGTTGTGACCGAGAAGCAATATTGGAATTAATAGAAAGGTTTTACAAGCCTTTGAAAGGAGAAATATACATGGACAACATTAGCATTAAAAACCTAAATTTGGCAAGCTATAGAGGGGTTATTGGGTATGTCAATGCCAAAACGGCATTTTTGGAAGGCCTCAGTGTTCGCGAAAACATTTTACTAGGCTGGGGAGACTATAACCACTTTGAGATTGACGAGAGCATGTTAATAAAAGCATGTGAGGTTGCGCAAATTCACAACTTTATCAAAGGGCTCCCAGATGGATATAACACAAGCGGCGGAATCGTGTACATGCCAAGTCAAAAGATCCGTATAGCTTTAGCGCGTGCAGTTTTGCGCGATCCCAATATTTTATTGATCGATGATGTTCTCTCGCAATATGGAGAGTCGATAAGCAGCGAGGAAGTATATGTTGTTAAAAAAGCTATAGAGTCGGCGGCCAAAGGACGGACGACATTGTTTGTTACAAGCAATATTGAACTGGTAGGTAATGCAGATAGAATCCTGTTGATGGATAAAGGCCAGATCATTGAGCAGGGTATGAGGGTAGACTTGATAAGCCAACGGGGTAAATTTTATGAACTTGTACAAGTACAAAGACGAATGGCAAGATGAAAAAACATAGTAGGTACAAAGGAGTTTTGTGTGTTTGTTTGTGTGTTTTTTCTTTAGTGAAAAAGGAATCATTATACTTCGACAGAAACTTTCATTTCGTCCAAGACTTGTTTGATGGTAATGTTACGCTGTTCGGCGATTTTGGCTACAAACCTGAGTGCCAGATCCTTGGTTTCGTTGTACTTTTTCAAGGCCTTGATATGGGAATCAACAATTTGTTGAGGATCACCACTAAACGAAATAGTTAGTTTATTAGCACTATTGTTGAATATTTATGTACTGATTTATTTTATTTTATTTTTTACTGGCATATTAATAAACAGTTGTTGTTGGAATAGCAAACACATACTCAATTTGTTTTAAAAGATCTTCATGTTCTTCCTTCAGCTGGTCCAAAATAACCTGTTTTTGAGAAATGCGCTCTTCCAGCTGTTCAGGCGTGACAAGAATATACGATTTGGGATTAGAGCGACGATACATTGTTATGGAGGTGGTAGTGTTGTGTTGAGAGCTGTTTAGTTGTTATTTTATATTAGTTTATTTGCTGGTTTGTCGTAGTTTCGATCAACGCGACAAGGGTACAATAAAAACAAAAAAAAAAAATTGGAAAATCAACAAGTTTCTGAGCCAGGAATGATTAGTGATATATCACGTGCTTTTACAATTTAGGTTTACCTGCTGACAAGAAAAAGTGCATGGGTGTATGTGTTTGGTGTAAGATTCACCGCTCACATGTATTCGAAAGAATTTTCAAGGCTTTTTTCGCCCAAAAATAAATTTGTGTTTAAAGATTAAGTTCATTTTGACTCTCATGGCTATTATTATGATAGCAGGTTCAAGTAAAAGAAAAATCAAACGAAATGAGAAGGAAACTTGCTAGGAATATACAAGCAGTATTAAGTCTCAGCTATTAGTTATGCACAGACTCGCATGGAATAGAGTAGTGGCAGATAATACCGCCCAGTACTCAGTGCTCTGCGCCTACGAGATACGTTCCATGGCTACAGGTACAGGTTAGTAAAACCTAACCCGTACTGAGTAAGGATTGACTAATTGGAGGGTGAATGAAAAGTTCACCAAACCTCTATTTTGAGTTGAGCACACATCACTAATATTACTAGCAATAGAGATGGCTTACGCTATTGCATCCTACTATATATAGCTT
Source organism: Magnusiomyces tetraspermus (assembly GCA_030578715.1). Lineage (NCBI taxonomy): Eukaryota > Fungi > Ascomycota > Dipodascomycetes > Dipodascales > Dipodascaceae > Magnusiomyces > Magnusiomyces tetraspermus. Next base: position 110,336 of record JAKTYL010000024.1, on the reverse strand, counting down.
CCTTGAGTTATCTGTATCTCCATAAGAGCGGTCTATTGGCTATTACGTACTTCACCACTCGCCACATAAAATATAATTCATACCTTTTATCGTAGTTTACAGTTCACTGTTGATAGGTCAACGACCTATGCCAATACCTTGTAGTAGTCTGTATGGTATATTTAAGTAACATTGAAGCCAAAAAAGATATTTGATGAGATGAGCAGACAAATTGGCTCCATTGACACAATTGCTGATTTTTAATGTACCCCCCAATGGAACCTCAAAATAAAATTCAATATATTTTAATAAGTTTCAAATATGTATGTCGTCTATTTCGAGATAATAAAATAAATATAATCAAGTGGTTTTGCTAGAACGCTGATAGCTTCAGTATACAGAAGGCACATAGTCCAAGAGGCGAAACTTGGTGGATACGGTCTCCAGCTGGTTGTAATATAGCTCTGTCTGGTTTTGTTCACGGGAGTACTGTTAAGGAGAATTCAAAGGGTCAACATCAACAATTTATCTTTTTTTGAACTGTCTACTGCTCTAGTCTAAATGTAAGAAAAAGTGTTGCAGTTTCAAAACATATCACTTATTCAACCTGTAACATTTAGTTCAGATGATTTTGTTCGATAGACAAACAATTGACTTTAGGACCATGACAAGAGCACAGACTATTGTGGCTGGTTCTTTTTTGACTGGGGATAACTGAGGCTTAGTAACAATTCTTGTCTGAATACATCACAACACCTTGTATCTTGTTATATACTTCATTATATTTTTATTATTTTCGATGCCCAAAGAACAATTATACAAAGGTGCGAAAAGCAGTTTATGCTAGGCTCTAGTCTGAAAGGGAGCTCTACTGTCCGCTAAATACTTTAACAAAGAATGGTTCTTTAGCCGTTCACACACGCTCCTAGTTTTCGGTTGGTTTATTTTTAAGTGCCGTGTGTCGATGACGCCATAGGAATTAATATTCATTTAAGCGCTTCGTATAGAAGACTGCTTTACATATTAAATTCTTTGATTCACTTCAAATGGGAAGTCAAATAATAAAAAAAGAAATAAGATGAAAATAAAATAAAACTCAACTGCAGCTGAATTTCTATACGTCATATCTGTTTTTTTTTGTTTTGGTAATTTACTTAAAATGCCTAAACAGTTTTGGCCAGCGGGATATAAAATGTGTAGTTTGATGAAAAATGAAAATAGAAACCTGAAAGCAAAGGCTGGATGTATTGAATGAATGAATTTGGATTCACTTGAGCTACGTAGTATACATATTTGTTGTATTTATTCTCTGGTAACATCAAGATGTGACAGAACCAGTGACTCAAGCACTTTAGAGAGAGTTACATAGCTACACAGTCTGTTTTTTGTTTTTTTTATTTTATGTGAATACCAATTAGCATGCGACTTTTCGCTTTGGGATCTTAACAGGAAAAACTAGAAGATATCAAATGTCTTAAATAATTTCTGATAGCGTTTAAATATAAAATTCTTGACTCTTTCAACTACAAAAACGATATTGTTAAGCGAAATGCACAAATCCTTGGGATAAAAATAAAGGAAAAATAAGAATTATGGCTAAATCTCTTTTTAGGAATGAGATTGGAATTTTTGGTAAGCAATTAAATCGAAATATGTTATTGCAACAAATGAGCTTTGTCAAAAAATAATAATATACTTTTGATTGGAATCCACCAACAAAAACGTCTTTTTCCATGGCGCATGTATTTTAATTTATATTGAATCAAATACTTGGTTTTCGTTCGGGCTTTTGTTTATTTTATCTTTGTTTTTAACAATTTGAGCATTTCGTTGGTTCAATTGGCTTCAAAACCAGTAAATGATGTTTACTTTCAAGCTTGTAAAAGCAGCATGAGATTTGGAAGGCCATTGTGCCAGAAGTTGATCATGGAGCCGAAAGGGACATCGAACCTGAAGCTGACGAAAGGTGGTCAAAGCTCACGATCGATGAAGTCGGTCGTGCTTTGAGCCTTACGCCAAGCAACAAGGCAGCTGGTGAAGACGGAATTACGGGAAAGGTTTTGAAAGAAGCCTGGAAGAACCCACATTTTCAAGTGAGATTTTTTCAAGCTTCTTCAGGCCTGTGTGGAATTAGGCTATAATCCCAAGACATGGTGTGAAGGCATCATACTGGTCCTGCCAAAGCCTAAAAAGCCAGACTATTCAAAGCCCAGAGTGTACTGTCCGATTTCGCTTCTCAAGGTACCATCCGAGGTGCTAGAGAATATTGTTCAGATCAGATTGATCAGATTGACCAAATTAACAAACCATCTACTTCCAAACGAGAAGTTTGGCGCTAGAAATAGTTATGGTGCTACTGATACAGTTCTTGAACTTGTCAAGCGAATTGAAACGTCTAAAGAGGTTACTTCGGCAATCATGATATATATTCAAGGAGCGTTTGACAATGTCAATAGAAACATTCTAGTTCATACAATGCTATATATGCAGCTTCCAAGGTCTCTGATTGGTTGGACTTACCAATTTGTCAGTGACAGAAGTTCTAGCATGCTGATGGATATGTGCAAAGGACCAGTACAACCGGTGTCTATGGGAGTTCCGCAAGGTTCACCTATTTCACTGCTACTGTTTTTGATTTACTCTACACCAATGTATCAGTTGATCAAAGACTGTGGAGCTACACCATCAGGTTTTGTTGATGACGTAATTATTACTGTCCAAGGAACTATTGAAAACGATGCTAAACGCTTAAGCGACATATTGAAGAAGTGCTCTGATTGGACCACTTCCAGAATGGCCAAGACTGACATGGGCTACAATTTGAATTTGATTCACTTTGTCAAGCAGCGGAACAAGTCCAAGTTGAAAGCTGGATGTGATGCGAAATATGGCCTTAAGAAGAGTGGTTGGTGCTTACAAAACCACAACTATTGACGCATTACAGAAAGAAGCTGGTATAATGCCATATGGTATTAGACTGGACTTGATAGCTGCAAGAAAAGCAATTTGACTATTGCACAAGCTGAGCAACACAAATCCATTGATGCAGCATTTGGCCACTATGGGCACAAGCTCACCAGTTGCAAAACTGATGACGAAATACAGTCAGGTGGAGGACTTGATGAAGCAAAGAAGCGTCAGCAAAACGCTCTTACTAGATCTGGATAATTGGCCCTTGACGACTGGGAGAGTAAGTATAACTCAAGCTCCAAAGGCCAATGGCCAATGACACCACTACATCACAGCCGATACACAATGCACATACAAGAAGCAAAGGTTAGTCACAGTTGAAATCATGGAAAAGCATAGTCGACGAGTTATGAGCAGAATCACACAGTTCAGAACTAGCCATGGACAATTTGGCGCATGGCTCATAAGTCTGGTATCACAAAGGAAAGTTACAATTGTGAATGTGGACAACTGGAAACAGTAACTCACATTCTATTGTACTGTCTTCTACTTGAAGCGCAACGAGCGAAGCTTAGACGGGTGTCTCCTGCGATGGAGTTACCGACTCTCTTGAATAGTATTAAGGGCTTGCGAGCAGTCGCAGTCTATATTGCTGATAAGAGGGATTAATGTCAAGTGGAATGAGTCGGGAAGGTTTTGTCTTATAATGATTTTCCTTTTCCTCGTAAGCTAGCATTAGGGCTCATGTTGGGCTGACTAGATACAAGCCATGAATTGTTGTTTTGAAAATCTACAAATAGTTGAAGTTATATAAGATGATAGGTAAAAGGATGGCTACAACGCCTATGTGGCGTAGTTCGATAATCCTTGAATAAATTCATTCATACTTTCAAGTCTGCTATCTACGTTGTATTTATTTTCTTTGTAACTATAGAGGTCATGAGACTGCTTTGCTTTCCAATGTTACCAGCGAGGCTTGCTTGTTCAGTAGCAGATGTCCAGGTAGCTTTCTATATTATTTATACTTCTCAAACCCCGGTTCAACTCGTGTTGACCTGAGGATGATGGTAGTTTTTCCAAAAATAAAATACAGTAAAAAATATATAATATATAAGAAAAACTTTTCATCTCACCTCAGGGACATGGATATACTAAATCCAAAGGTTAAAACATAAAATACTTCACAGTTATTCTATTACATACCATTCTAAATGTTATTTTGGGGTTTTTTTGTAAATTCAATAGTTGTTATTTCCCAGTTTTAGCATTCAACCAATAGTACAAATGCAATGTATAATTAGTTCAAGATCAGGACCCCAAAACCCTTCATAAATAATCAATAATATATAGTCTTACCATACTCACGGCCTGTTCTTTGGAGCTTTGTTTACGCAAAAATCAAAAGGTCTCAGGCAATCGAATAGTCGTATGTTTTTGAATTAGTATTCAGAAAATGGTTATATATTGAAAAAAATAATTATTCAAGGGAGCTTATATGTAAGCGGCGGGGGGACTACGTCAAAATTTGGATGTAGGTATATATAGCAGATTCCTATGACTTTTCCCATGACTTCCCAATCTAAGCAATTCATGCTTGTTGTTTCACCAACGCTTCTATACGAGAGTCGCATACTTGAAACCTTGTTATATATTTATACTTTTTGTTGTATCTTTGAGTTTCTGGGGTAAATGTTGTCATATAGAAAAACCGTTTAAACAATTTTGAGCGTACTTAAACTTTGACAGATGAATAGATCTCAAATGATTGATTTGCGTTTTCCTTTTTGGTTTCTATTTCTATTGTATAATACAACTTTTTGTTACATTTTGTTTGGGTTTGAATTTCAATGCTTTCCGTTTTTTTTTCGTTCTTTATCCATTTATACTATCGTCAGCCAATACCCTTTGAAGGCGGTCAGGTGTTTCTAGTATTTTTTTGTTTACATCTTTACTTTTGTTTACTGCCCCCCCCCCCCATTGGACACCTATTTAGTTGCAGCGCCATGGAACAAAACAAGCAGCCTCGAACAATATTCCACCAAAATGCATCTATTGGAATCCCCATTTGCAATTTATATACACAGTGAGTATGTGAAATACTTAATATTAATGCTGCTGGATTACTAGTATTGATGCTAGCATACTGTGAGTAACTTATCTAATAATGGAACTATTATGTAGAAAAATTAATAGTTTGGCAACGGCTACCGGGTCGGAACTCTACAGGATCCTTATTTAGCTAATTTTGTACTGTTTTTTCCTTTTTTTATATATATTGAGTACTTTCGATTTCACATGCGATTACTCTTGGGTGTCATATGCTGTGACTTTCTCTTTTTTGCAACAATCTTCTGGTGCCAATAAATTTTGCAGGCAAAAGCTCAGAAAATAATAATAAAGTTGTATGACTTTTTGCCGCTAAAGCACAGCAGCATGTATGAACATGGCTGTTGCGGCCAAATACTTGATACTCAAAGCTCAAACCAAAACCCGATACTAGTAAAAACTGTTGTTGACCGTGATGTACATCCCTTGTTCAACTCAAGATTTAATCTGATAGAATAAGAGTCAGTGCGCTTTTTTTTATATCTACAATAACTAGATTCTTGTTTGGATAATCGGTTTAACAATTTGTGCCAAGTGCGAAAAAAAAAAAGAACCAAGAGTTGCTTAGGCACACGAAATTCTAGAAAATGTACTGGAACGCTTCTTGACGAATACATTTTTAGAATTTTTTAAATATTATTAACAATATGTCAAAATAACTTATATAAATCTATACCCAAAGAGGAGTATTTGAATCTTATCCACTTCTCTAACCCCCTCATTTTTTCCCTTTGTTTATTTTTTCGTTTTCTTCATGACCAAAAAAAAGTTGATTGGCTCATAAACTAATGTGATAAATATAATATAAATGCAAAGGACGGAGCTATCCTAATTAGGCAATTTAGGAAATAACTAAAAACACAACTTCCCTTGGTCTTCACGAAATTTTCAAGTGCAGCTATTGGTGAGATTTAACATTTCTTATCGCATTTCTAACTTGAGCTCATTAAAAAAAAGAAGATCGTTAACACCGGTCACCACTATTGTTGTGCCTGGTTTTTCACGATCCTCTTGAAATATAGGTGGAGTATTCCATAATTGTACAAAAGTTTTTATCAATATACTTGGCTTTCCCTCGTGTTTGCTTGAGGGAAAGAAGTAACAATTAAATTTTGTAATGGTAAAGATTATAAAAAGGGGGGAAAAAGGAACCAAGGGAAATGAGGGATTGGCTCTATTGTTTCTATTCAAGCTATCTTTCAAACTAATTCATCAGATGCTAACAAGCACACTACCGAATACAAGCAGTTTCCAAAATTAGTTTTGTTTGTGTCTTTGTGCTTTGATATTTGTCTAGAAGATCAAAACTGTGTTGTTTTTCTTCAACCAAGTTTAGACAAGAAGCAACAAGAAACCGCAAAAAGCTACCCAAAACGCGAAAGGATCAGTAAAATTGCAGCAATCCCGTTAATGACTAGTGTAACGGGATATGCTAGTCTGCTCTTTAATTATTACAAAAACCATGACTTGCCAATAAATTTGAGACAATATCTTTAATCAGAATGCCTTTTTGGCGAAAACGACTCAAAGGCATTGTTTCTCATCATCAGCAAGTGTTCAGCCATCGATTGTAACTGTTTGAAAGGTGAGCCGTATAGGTTGACCCACTCTTGGGGATGGTCGCTGACTTTAACGGTTTAATAAAAATATAAATAGGGGCCGCACATCATTGTAAGACAATAATGCAGAGAACTCTGCCTTTACATAAATTGAAAAGCTCGAAACCGCCTCGGAATATAAAAGATAAAATTGTGAAAGCTTCGGAAATAGATCTTTTAGAGATCAGCGTTCTGGCTTGTTTTCGATTTTAGTGATACTTTTAATTTTGTGTCGTAATAGCGTCGGAATAAAAAAAAATGCAGGAAATGCGCACAGGATACATTTAATAAGCATGAGGTCTAGGCAAGGATTTAGGAATAAATATGCCCAACGTCTTAACTAATTCAATTTATTCAAGGGTTATAGAACTATATAACATAGGCGTTGTAGCCATCCTTTGTCTTAACTAATGAAACAGAAGTATATCAAATCTCTTGTCACAATAGTTCCGCGAAGAACAAAAGCTTTTACAATTAAGTCTAGTCCAGGCCTGTTGCGTTTGCTTGGAGTTGGATAATTCAAATTAACAAATACAATTTTTCATGTCGTTATTTTTATTTCGCTATTTTGCTTTCGAAATCAACTTTTCAAGTATTAGAGACACGTTGTGCGCTTCTCAAAACAGGTCATAACCGCAATATAAGGGCTGGAATATTAGACTTAGAATTATACTAAGACATCCATGTATTAGATTTAAATGTTTTAAAATTCAAATAAAAGTACTCAGATATTTCTATGGTTGGTTGGAATAAACTTGCCAATAGCAGAGGCGTTTTTTTGAACAAGGCCTAGCTTTAGGCCTTGAATGTTAGGCAATAAAACAGTCTCACATACACGCACAACAGCTATAATACCCTCCTCAAACTTGGGAATATTATTACTTTTCCTGGAAAATGTTATGCAAAAGTTGTACATACAAGTTATTATATTGTGATCGGATAAAGTCATTGAAGCAAAAGGATTCTCTACAACAGAATAGCATGCAGCATTGCAGTCAATGCTGTAGCTGGCCAGTTGGACGGGAAACCACATCAGCCGCATATGGGCTAATCATTAGACCCCTCTTACTAAACATGTCACCAAAATCTAAATTATTCTGTTAAAAGTTTCGAGAAGTCGTCTACTCTTGCCTAATACTGGACTGAGCTGTAAAACCATACACACGTCTTATGATATTTTATAAAATATATATAAGCATTCAAATGCCCAACTTTCAAAATATTTTTATCCTTATTTTTCTGCCCAATTCCAAAATTTACCAACTACCTGCGACCTATTCTTTTCTTTACTTCAATTTCGGAACTCACAATGAACTCTCGAAGACGCCAATACCCAATCGTTTTGGTTGAAAAAGTTGTTGCTTATGCTCGAAGACCCGAAGTCACTACTCGTCAGCTCAAGGAATACGCATCCACTCTTTTTGGCGGACCTGTTCCTCAGTCAACCATTGCTAACTGGCTGTCTAGAAACGGTGTCCGGCTACTAGACGCCAACCGAACTCCAGTAGTAGAGACTTCTTCATCTGAAGCCCGACTTTTTATGAGATCTCCTGCTGCTATTCGTGAACGTCACGATACCAATGGCCAAGAACGAAAAATATTGTTAGCAGTCTATAATATGTTTTACCATGGTGAACCAATTAGCACAGAGAAGATTCTCAATATTGTTCATCAGCAATATCCCAGTCTCAGTAATCGACAGCTTGAAAACATTTTCCAAAAGTACATGCTGACATGCAAAATCACAGACTACGAACGTAATCAGATCCGCTATGAACAATTAGTTCAAGAAGTTTCAGTTCACTTCCCAGAACTCCGGAATCCTAGAAACCATCTTGGCCCAGCTCCAATTTCTTCTCCTGGCTCCAAACAAACTCCTGTCACAAGAACTTCTTTTGACCAGTCTCGAGATCTGCAGGATCATCATCCAAATGCACGTCAAATCAATCAACCTATTCATCAAACCTTTCGTCATTCACAGCTTTCGACTTCACAGTCCTACCAACCTCCTTCTTCTTCATCTTCATCTAATCACTACAACGTTACACAGGTTCCCGTTCAGATGCCTCCAATTACACCTAACTCTCAGTTCTCACCAAGCGCGTCTCCAACAAATAACAATGCTCCTTCTTCTCCAAACACTCAATTTACTTACTCTTCTTCTGGCCTCCCAATCCCTAATGTTTCGTACCAACCCTCAGTGTATCCGATACCAAACCAACAACAGTACCCTTCTCTCAATTCAATGCCTTCACCTGCTCAAGCTCAGTCCTATCAATATCCTGTTTACTATTCCCCATATGTGGATCCTAACCATTCGTCACCTGGTATGGACATTATGCGTGCTACTAATCAGAATGTTTGGATCCCTCCTCAAGCTTAGCATTACTCACTTCATATTACCTACTTTCTTTTTCCCTCTCTCTCTCTCTCTCTCTCTTTTCCCCTCTCCCTTCTCTTGTAATCAACTTCAATATGCAGTAATGCTTGCTTTTCGTTTTAGTTTTCTTAAACTATCTATTTTATTTATGGTTTATTTCTTGTCTATAGAGTTGTTGTTATTTTCGCTCTTGTCTCATTTTGCACCTTTTTTTAACCATTGCATTATTAGATTTAATATTGTTACACTATTGTTTCATTTAAATCGTTTATTTTTCCTATATTTTCGCTAATTTTCAAAAACTATTTAATCAAAAGAGTTAGAAAAAAATCTATTTTCAAAAAAAAAAAGTCTTCGTTGATACTAAGGTGTTGAGAGACATTGCAATCTTTTCGGCTGTAGAGAATTTGTGCACGCTGTTGGAAATTTTTGGATGTAGTTAGGGCATTGACAAATACGTAGTAAATTTCATAGAAGGGTTTCTAGAGTCTTTGGATGTACACACATTACAATATAAACCATACCCATTCAAGGATATGTTTGCTTGGAACCAGGCAAGCACTAGAATAATTTTATTTTGTATACATAATATTCACTCTAGAGCCTAGTTTAATATATTAGAAGAACAACATGGTCATCTCGCAACAAACATTATCATAGCTTTTATTTCCAAATTTTTCGTTTCAGCGGCTGTTGAATTTAGGGGCACACATACAAATATATATAATCAAATCTATACGATCTACAAACCCTTCGTAAGTCCGTCGGCTTAACACCTCTGCGTATAGATTCTTTTTCGCTTCTTCCTTTGTTTTATAGGTTGTTTTTGCTTTATTACAATTGAATCTGTATTTTTTTTTTTCTTATATTTCATTTTTTACTTTTTTGCAATTTTTTATTTTTATTTATCTGGTTTATTACGTTTTGTTTCTTAGCTTACGATTACAAAGCGGTTAGGCTAGTATATATTTTGCAAATCGTATAAACGATTAACAATGAATAATATCAAAGGTCATTCATATTTGTAGATCCTCATTTATTTTTTTGTTCAATTCCGTTTTTTCAGAAAAAAAATAAAATGGAGTGATACTTTTGAAGCCCCAAAGCATATAGAAAATCACAAAAAAATTAAATTTTATGCCTTTCAAAAAAAGAAAGTATAACAAAAAAACCCGTTTCTGTCTCAAGGAATTAAAACCCCGAATTACCTTTTAAACTTTTTTTTTATCAAGAAGAGACATGCTTTATGTCCAATTACAAAAATATTCAAGTTACTGAAATATTTATGGTACTGAAATATCCATGTATCGTTTCTATAGTTGTGATTCTTATTTTCCAATAGCTACTTGTTTGAAAAGGCCTGTTTCATAAATACATAGCTCCTCGTTTAATCCGATATAGGCACTCGCGTCGCACGAGTCAAATACAAGTGGTTGCATCATGTTTATCCACCAAACTAGTCATCTTCCTCTTCATCTTCGCAGTCACTTCCATCATCTGAATAGTGGTCGCTCTTGCCGTCCCCACCTTCAACTTCAGTGATCTCCACTTCATATCCGTCAGCCTTAAACTTCTTTTCGATTTCTTCAGTCATTGAGGAGTGGCAGGCAATAAAGGCCATAGACCGGTTACTATCAAACAAAGGCATCAAGTACTTCTCCATGGCGGCAACCACAGAAGAAGCAGTGACTTCGTGCGCAACTGCTTCCAAATACTTTTTCATGTAGTCTCGGCTTCGGCCCTTCATGGAAAAGTCAATATAATTGAACGCTGCGGACGAACTTCCGTTTTGACGTTCATAAGCAACATTGTGTGCAATCATGTTCTTGGCGCCCTCCAGTAATTGGTCCTCAAGAACAGCTTTTCCACTAACAAAATCTACAATCATCTCCTCGCATGCCTTAATTGCCTTGGGAGTGTCTGAACCACGATAAACGTCAAGCTTGATCACACCTGAATCAAGCGAGAGATACACAGATGTTCCGTATGCATAACCAGCACCTCTGACACCTCTCCAGATTGGACCCTCGACTGCATTTAGGTACTCGCATGCCGTGAACAGTGATGGGATATCCTTATCGGCAAAACTGCTAGGCCCGGAACCAACAACATATGCATATGAAGATTCGGTCGATGGCATAGAATAGATCTGACATGTATTTCTAATAGTGTCATCATGAACGGCGCGCACATCGGTGTTTAATGGTAGTTTGACAAGATCTTTTGATGTGATGATGTCATTCTGCAACAATGCCTCCCATGTCTTAACTGGGGACTTGAGCCTGTCAACCTGACCAGCAACAAACACTCGGATATTATTGCTCTTAACAATCTGCTTTCTAATCTTTTCAAGATCCGCACGAATAGCCTCAGGGTTAGCATCTTCCTTCAACTGCTTGAACTTTTCTTCTGTTTCCAACAAGTCGCTGGCTCTAATCATAGATCGTTTGGTATACAAGGTTCGGTTCATAGATGATCGAGCAATGAAAGAACCCTTGCGCTTATACTCCGACAGTCTGTTAACGTGCTTATCAAGAATAACGTTAACTCTTTCGTCTGTGAATTGCGAGCGACTCAACGCACGATGAACCCATTTGACAGCATCACTGTATTTGTCTGCTCTAGCTTGAACTGTGATGGACAAAAGGTCTTCGAAATCGCTACCAATACCCAAGTGAACACTAGCAGCAAGTGTTTCGGCCTTGACTTGTCTGACTGTGTCCTCAAATGGAAGAAGAGTGCCGTCTTCAAGTAAAATTGGCAACGAAAATAACTCTGAAAAGAAGACGTCAACGTATGGCAACAAGTCAATATCAACTTCTCTCGTAGAGAGGAAAACACGAATAGTGACAAAGTTGGTTTTGAAATCTTCAAAAGAAATGTGCAATGGGAAATCAGCAGGAGTATCTTGCTCGACAAGGGTCTGAGTCTTGCTAGGAATAATGCCTTTCTCCTTCAATCCAAGACCACCCTTTGCTGGTGTGGTTTCAATAAACTTGATCTTGGTCAAATCAGGCGCTTTGAATTCATTAAGTACTGAATCAGGAATAGGTTTGTTGTTTTCTTCCTGAGCCTTTTCAACAGCTTCCTGTAACTTCTTCAGCCCTTCGGGACCGTACTTCTTCTTGTTCTCAGTAATACGGTCTGTCGACTCTTGCTTCAGCCTCTCTGCCAAATCTTTAGATGGTTTGAGCAACAAGACAACACTAGGGTTCTTAACAAAATACTTTTGGATAACTTCAATCCACTGATCTGCTGTCCACATCATCAACTGATCATATTCATCGACATTAACAATCCAATCCTTCAAAGACTCACCATCTTTAGAACCATACATGAATGCTACAATAGCAGTATTGATAAATTCACGTGGGTTCAGTTCGCACGATTTGAGGTCCTGGTATTTAGTGCGATCAGCGAGTTCGCGCAAGTGCTCAAGGTCAAGTGCATCCTTATCAGCTGCGACCTGCTTAATGATCTCAAAAGCCTTCTCATAAACTTCCCTCAGTTTGTCGGTTGCAACATTGGAAATAGAAATGTTAAACTCTTGCCTTAAATAATGAGACTCGTCAACGTAAATATCGGTAGCCATAGGGTCAGGAATCTCAACAAGGTTTTTAGAAAGAGGTCCAACACCTTCTGTGGAAAGGTACTTGAGAATAATGCTGATAGCACATCCGTCCAATGTGTCGTGTACAGAAGGGCCGACCCAAGTTAAAGAAATTTGGCCAAATGATTCGTCGTTTTCGGGGAATTCAACAGTGTCAACCACATGTTGACCAGGGTATTTTTTAGGCTCGGTGTCCACAAATGGTCGTTTGTGTGGTGGATCTGTTTTTCTACTAGGCAAGTCATTGTCAATTTTTCTAATCACAGCCGCAAATTCTTCGGGTTCAATTTCGCCGGAGACAATAATCGAAAGGTTGTCGGGACGGTAAACAGCTTTGTGAAAGTCGCGAATTTGATCGTGAGTCAAAACACGAAGATTTTCCATCAATCCGCCAGTTTCGCTTGAGTATGCACTCTCAGGGCCGTACAATCGCTTTTGGGTGGCAAATTCTTGGATGCAGTCTGGGTTGTTTTGGATTCCCTGCATTTCAGAGTAAACAACACCTTTTTCTTCACCATTTCCATCAATATAGTAGACCTCAGTAGTGCAAGAGGCATCTGTGATGGTAGGGTTGACAATATGATCAATATAGACAGGAAGTAAATGGCTGAAAGATTCCCAGCCAACTGTTCCGATAGTAAAAACAGTCTGATCAACTGCAGTCCAAGCGTTTGTGTTAGACATCATTTTATTTCCCAAGGTATCAAGCAAGCCTTTGTAGGGATACTTTTTAGAGCCCATAAACACAATATGTTCAAGTGTGTGTGGAGCACCGCTATCATTATGAATTTCAGATGCAACACTGAAATGGCCATTTACAAGAGTACCAGCTTGCTGAATCAAGACAGCTTGAAGTCCAGTTCTTTCGGAATTCCAAACAAGCACACGAGTAGGACTGTATGTTATGTTGATATCCTGGACAAGCTTAAGAGGATGGCTGTCTGAAGTCATTGTGCTATAAGATTTATTGACCCAAGATTTAGTATATTGAGTTTTAGGTTTGTGGTTTTTTTCAGATATGCACAAACGTTGTTTCTGATATTGAGAATTAAACCTGGAAAACGAAGCAGATAGGCAAGCAGAGTTGCAAAGTCGAGTAGGTATCCAGTTACAACGGTTAACTTTGAATAAGTTTATTTTAGCGCCACGATGGACAAAAGCTAGCATAAATTAACAAGTCAAAGGTTGTTAAGGATTAAGTAAAAAGCCCCAATTTAGTTAAAAAATTCAAGTATGTACACAAATTGGTGGTCAACTATTATGATTTTTAGGGTTGGGTACACAAAGCACAATACTCAGATTTAATTCACGTGATTAGATGTGTTTGAGGGCTAACCAAGATATTCAAACATAGAAACAAATGAAAAACAGAAAACAAAACTTTTATTAAAACAAAAAAAATTATACAAGATGAAACATAAAACAAAAAAGACAATCTCTATTTAATATCTTTCTCTCAATCTGGAGGAAATAATACGTAAATTGCCATAAACCTTTCCTGGGGGAGAACCAAGAATAAGAGAAACAATAGTTTCTCTTGCAATCTTGACATTTTCAAAACCACCAAGAATATGAATCTTAGAGTCGGCAAGAACAATTCTTGTTCGGGTAGCATTCTCAATAGCATATTTAGTCTTACCGTCTTTACCAGCAATACGACCAATAGCACGAGACAAATGGTCACCAGTAAGAGTCTTTACATCCTTGACCTCGAAAGTTTCAGTATAAAGATCATTGAGTCGTAAAAGAGCAACGGAGTCGTCGATATCAAATCCAACCATGAAAGCCTTTAAGAAGTCTTCACCCTTTTGGACGGCACCAGGGTCAGTAGTTTTTGAGCACGTTCTGATTTGAACCTCCTTCTTGCGAATGTCCATACGGACTTGTAACTTGAGATGGTTAACAAGAGGTTCGTATATTTTGATCCAAGTATCCTTCAATGGAGAAAATCTGTTGGGTGGGACTCTAATGCTTCTCTTATCAAACTTAACGGCTCTGCCAGAGTTGGCAACTGAAGAAAACTTTGGTCGGCCATCAGAGTCTAATGTGACAGTGTTGCTGTTTTGGTTCTTGTCTGAATCAGTGGTATCATTCTCGGTGATCATAACGTCATCTTCGTTTTGTTCTTGGTCAGGGACAACTGATGAAGTGTCTATTAAGAGATCATTTTCACCATCAGCAGATTTGGATAAATTGGTAATTATGGTAGATGTGGGCTTTGAGACTGGAGAGTCTGCAGATTTGACTTTGGCAGTAGGAGCGACCATATTGAGTGATTTAAATGAAATGTAATAAAAGTGGTTGGTAGGTGAGAAACAGAGTTTACAAAAGTTGAAAAATCTCAGTTCAAAATTTAAAAATGGCAAGTGCAAAAAAAATTTTTACTTTATGATAAAAAAAATTATGTAATATATTATTAAAGATTATAGATTACTCAGCCGCATATTTCCTTTAATATAACTAGGTCTAATATCTTTTCTACAACTAATCAAGTTTTGCTTTTGTACGAATATTTATTTGAATTTGTAATAACTATAGATTGAAACTATGAAAATATAATAATGATAATAATGGTGTGAAACTTGGATAGAAAATAAAATACACCATTTGTTTTTTCGCTTTAAATAGCCAGTTTCTAAAAACAGTTAATAAGTTGACCCAAAATGAAAATAATACAACACAGCAATCAATGCAAAGCACATACCAATCAGTTAATGCGGTAACTAGAACCAAATAGCCGCAGGTTTTGGTAGCCTCACAATCTGGACAATTGCAAGGCTTGGTCTTATCGTGACGGCGGTCCATTTGGTTGATGAGTGTCTTGTCTTGGTTTTTGTAGAACATTTTGATTTGATTTGAGTTGAGCAGTGACTTTAGGAGAAGTTTGTATTAGATCCAGTGAGTTTGAGGAGTAATAGATGAGGTGATAAACGAAATAGAAAAGTTAAAATACTTCACGAAAACCTCTGCTCTTTTATACTTGAAATTTTGACTCGTCAATACAATCATAAAGATATGAGAATGTACCTGACATCTTGTTTTTCTTGCTAACTTTGTTGAAATCCTAATTTTGGGGCTTGTATGAACTAGATCTTTTGATAGCAGCAATAGGCATTCTTGTGAAAACGGGTGGTTTCAGTAAATAGTTTGCTGGTTTGACCTTGTTAATTCAGTAAACTACCCGTTAGTCTGACCTGATTATGTCCTTAAACGTCCATAACTCTTGCACCAGTTGTCTCAAAGATAATCTGGCCAGGTGAATAACTATTTGTTACATCATATGTAATACTTTGTAATAAGTTGTAATCAAATCAACGTTTTAATTGTAACTAAGACCCCATTAGAGTGAAGGTTACCCTGTTTCCAACTACAGAAACTTGATAAGATTTCAAATTTCAACCCAAAATCATTCGAGTCGCCACCAGACATATATTACCAAAACCACCTTTTTACAATAAATGGCTGAAGCAGACCTTTCTCTACTGAACAAGGTTGAACTTCGGTTTGCCTTGGCTAAAACTGAGGACAAATTGAGCTCAATGATTCAATCATTTTTGCCTCCCATGCTACTTAAACTCGCATCTCCCCACGAAATTGTCAGAAACAAGGTTGTTGAAATTTGTCAACACATCAATGTTAGAATTAATTCCACGTATGTGCTTTTTTTATGGCTTTAAGAAATCAAATATAATTTATTAACATTATTTATAGTTCTACCCCTCTTCCGGTTGAAGCACTTCTTCAACAATTCAGAGCACCAAAAGTGGCAGAAGGAAGCGATATTTCAATGCTTAGATCGTTTGATCTTATGTATATTAAGATGGGCATCAAGCGTATGCCAGTTGAAAAGCAATCTGAACTAGTTCCTTTAATAATTCCGGGAATCTCCACTTTAAGTGATACCCATGCTTCTACATTATTCAACATTTTATTGTCACTTTTGCCAAACCTCAAGTTGCCTGAGCGTGGTACTGAAGAGGCTGACAAATTAATGTCTCAGTACGAGTTTGATAAGTATCCTGAAAACTCAAAATACCTTGCCGAAAAGTTCACTTGGTTGTTTCTGTTGGATTTGACGCCTATTCATGTTGCGGACCCCAGACCACCTTTCAGATGCCAAGGCTTGACTCCAGAACAATATACATATCTTACTAAAGATTCCAAAGAAACGTTTACCACAGAAGCATTCACAGAAGCCAAGATTCATGCTATTAAATTTTTATTATCTGGAGCCTTTCCTGAAGACGATCTTTATTTTCCTTTGTTAGTAGCATCGCACGATCCCAATCTTTCAGTCAATCGACCTGCCGAAAATAACTTTAAAAAAATCAGCATTGATCTTGAAGATCCCAAAAACATTAGAGCACTTTATATGCTTTTCCTAGGGTCACGAGCTGAGCGTATGACGCCCGTCAAAGCTTCACTACGAGTTCAAATACTTCAGATTCTTTCCAGAAGTACTTTGGCTGTTAATATGGACCCTGAAGCTGTTATTTTTGAAGCACTTACTTCTCAATATTATAGGCTTGTTCAAACCGGTTTCACTTTTCTCAGATCAATTACCTCTAAAACCAAGCAACCTCTTCTAGAATCCTTTTCTTCCAGGCTTATTGAACAGGTCAAAGACGTAATTACCAAAGCAGGATGGCCAAAAATGATATCTAGCGATATGCATACCCTTGCTTTTAGACCTTTGGCTTATCAAGCCATTGGATCTCTCATTGGACGTGTACCTGAGTTATTGAAGGATTTGAAATATTTTGATTTTTTGTTAAAGTCACTTGAGCAAGACAATGCTGATTTGAGACCTTCAATTCAAGAAGCTTTAGCTAGCACATTACCTGCCATCGATTACCTTTCAAGTGAAACCAAAGATCAACTGAAAACATCCTTGTTTAAGATTTTATCAGATCCTAATTCGGATGATAGCTCCAAGCATATTGCTGTCAAAATTGCCGTTCGCAGTTATCACTTTTCAGATGCATCTGCAAGGCTCTTGTGTTTACTGGGTCTTCGCCGTGAAAACAGACCTGACATCATTGAAGAAGCTAAGCGAGGTCTTCACCCACACTGGTTCAAAACAGTTAATGCAATTGCTATTGAGCAAGGTGGCCTTTACAAACTCGAATTTCCAGATTTTAGCGAATTGATTGAGTTGGTAAAATCAACTAGCCAGGAACTTTTAACTTATCATGACACCACTCAGCATACTTTGCACGGATTTTCTTTGAGTGTGTATAACTCCATTGTTGTGTTTTTGGAGCGCGTATTTATCATGGAGGCAGCTGCCGGAAAGAAAACTGCTTTGGTCATTAACGAAGATTGGGATACACGTGTTGAAGCTGCAGTTGATATGGATGATACAGTTAGGAGCCTGATCAAAAACCACATTTCCGAGGTTAATCAAGAAAATGTTATTGATTTCTTACAACTTGCTTTTGACGGTTTACATCTTGCGCATTCAGAGGTTCAGGATTGTGCCACTATTTGGAGAAGAACTTTATCGCTTTCCCCTTCTACAATTGTAAAGCACCAGCAAGCATTTGTTCCTTCTCTCCTTGATCTTTTGGCTCAACCCAAAGTCTTTATTCGCGAAACTTCTGCTTTTGGTATAGGTATTATTTTATCACAACTGGATACTACAGATGTTGCTTCAATTAAAGCTACTATTGAATCAATGGTCAAATTTTTAAAAGAGGAACTGGATACCTCTAATTTTAAGAACATAGACAGATTGCATGGTACTATTCTCTCCTTGGGTGTCATTATTTCCCGTCTTTTTATCGTTGAGAAGCTTTCTAGTGTAGATCCAACTGGTGAGATTTTTGAAAATGCTACAACAACAATTCTTTCACTTCTTTCTTCCAAGGTTTCTCTTATCATTGATGCTGCTCTTGTTGCAATCTCACAGTTGGCTATTTTCGGTGCTCTTTCCTTGAAGCAGACATCTTATTTTGATGAGCTTAGGACTAGTTTAGTCGATGTGGCTTCTAAAAAGGAAAGCGAAAAGGCAGTTCTTGCATTGGGTTACTTATCTTTAAGTGATACTACCTTTGCAGAGCACAAGTCTTTTTATGTTGATAAAGTCATTTCATTTACTCAGAGCAAGCATACAGAATTCATGTTTTCTTCCGGTGAAGCTCTTTCTGTCATTGCGTCTGGCTGGAGTTCAAAAGTCTTGAACAGAAGTTTAGACATCCAACTTTCTAATCGTTCATCTCTTCCTAGAAGCACTTTAACTCCTGAAACTGATTATTTGAAAGAGACGTTAGACCAGGTCATTGACTGCACGAAATCTACAAAGCCAACTGTCAGAAAATTTGCATGTATTTGGTTAATCAGTTTGTTACAGTACTGTGGTCATTTGAAGCCTGTTCAGGAAAAGCTTGAACAAATTCATTTGCTTTTTATGAAATATTTGCCAGAAAGCGATGAGCTTGTTCAGGAGACTGCATCAAGAGGCTTGAGTATGGTGTACGAAATGGGTGATACAAAGTTGAAAGATTCGTTGGTTCGCAACCTCGTTCAGTCTTTTACAGCTGATTCATCTAGAAAGGTCAATGCCGGATCTGTTTCTGAAGACACCCAACTATTTGAGCCAGGTGTTTTAAACACAGGCGACGGTTCTGTTTCAACTTACAAGGATATTCTGAACCTTGCTTCAGAACTGGGCGATCCCAGTTTGATTTATCGATTTATGTCACTGGCTGCCAACTCTGCACTTTGGTCTTCAAGAAAGGGAGCCGCCTTCGGTTTGGGTGGTATTTTATCCAAAGCAAATCTTGATGAAATTTTTGAAAACAACGAGCGATTATCGCAGTCATTGGTACCAAAATTATATCGATATCGATATGACCCAAATACATCAGTTCAGCAAGCAATGCGCGGTATTTGGGATACTCTCATTAAAGACAAGACTAGCGCTATTAAAGACAATTTTGGCGCTATTTTGAAGGAGTTGCTTACAGGAATGGGAGATAAGGAATGGCGAGTTAGACAAGCAAGTACTGCAGCTCTCACTGATTTGCTTCAAGGAAGACCAATCGAAATGTACCAAAATGATTTGGAAAAGATTTGGTTGATGGCATTTAGATCAGTTGACGATATCAAAGACAGTGTTCGAACTGCTGGTATGGTATTGACCAAAGGTTTGACTACTACTCTCATTCGTTATGTGGACGTTGAAAACGGAGCTTCGTCAACTCGAGCATCGGTAATTTTACAGCACGTTATTCCATTTCTTATGGGGCATCAAGGTATTCAGTCTGATGCACAGGATATTCAAAGTTTTGCGCTCAATACGCTCATCAAACTAAGCAAGAAAGGTGGAGCCGCTTTGAAACCGTTCATTCCAAGCATGGTTGAAGAGCTTATTTTGCTGATGTCAACACTGGAACCTCAAGCAATCAACTATATTGCTCTTAATGCAGATAAGTATGGCCTTACAAACAATGCGATTGATGCCTCAAGATTGGCAAGTATTCGAGGATCTCCATTAATGGAAGCCATTGAAGAGCTGATCGACCAAGCTACTGATGAACAGACTATGGCAGCACTAGTCCCTAAGATTTCTTCTGCGGTCCGCAAGTCTGTTGGTCTGCCATCTAAAGTTGGTGCCAGTCGAGTTTTGGTGGCGCTTTGTGTCCGCCATATGCACCAGGTTGCTCCATTTGCGGATAATCTTCTTTTATCCTCGCAGAGACAGTTGAACGACAGAAATGACACGATCTCCCAATCATTTGCTGCATCTTGCGGATACCTATGTCGACTTGCGTCAGACAAGTCTATTTTAAAATACGTTGCCGATTTAAAAGAGCAATATTTTACTGCTGAAACAGAACGGCTTAGACTGATTGTTGGGCACGCTGTGAATGGAATTTCCAAGCATGCAAGTGACAAATTTCAAAACATAGCAGCAGCACTTTTGCCATTTGTATTTATCGCAAAGCATGATGCCGACAAGGCTGTACAAGACTTGTTTACGCTTGTGTGGAGCGATAATACTGGTGGTTCAGGCGCAATCCGGCTTTACATTAAAGAAATTTTGGAATTGGCTAGCTCGCAACTCGGTAGTCAGTTATGGTTAGTTCGGCAGGTAGCGGCACAAAGTGTTGCAGATGCATCGAATGTGATTAGCAACGACTTGGTTTCTAGTATCAATTCAGTAAACATTGACCTTGGAAGTTTGTTTGACGTTTTGCTCGAAGCTTGTAAGGGTCGAAGCTGGCCTGGCAAAGAATTGGTTTTTAAGGCATTAGTATTATTGGCAGTCAAGGCTAAGGAATTTATCAAAACGACAGCTGGTTTTAATGAGAAGCTCGACAAGGTTGTCGCTACAGAAATCAGCCGCCGAAACAAAGAATACCAAATTGAAGCTTTGAGCTCAGTAGGCATTTATATTCATGAATTTCCAAGCGAGGAATTGTATGACACCCTTTATGAGCAAGCAGATTTGTATCTAGAACCAGAAGATGACAGCGATGAGGATGAAGAAATGATTGATGTCAACGATAACAAGGAGAAAAGCTTAGGAGCTGGTATCCTTTCAAAGAAAGAGATTGAAAAAGAAGAGAGTCGTAATAAAATTTTAGACTCTGTTGTATCTGCTTTTGTTTTAATGAAAGAAGATATGTACTACAAATACTCAGAAACCACCATTACAAGAACGGTTGATTATTTGAGTAACGTATTACTCTCTGGTGACAACAAGAAAAACAAGTCTGGGCCAGTATCTTGGAGAACTAACTTGGTAGCAGCCAAGGCTTTTTACAAGCTTAACAACGACGAGTTTGTTGCCTACATCAAAAACAGCAAGGCCATTTCTGAAATCAAGAAAGTGCATTTGAAGGCTTTGGGCAAAGTTTGGGAAGCGATTCACAAGACGGCTTCGGTGAATCAAAATCATGAGAATGTGCGTGTTGAGGCAGCAGTTGCAGCAGGTTCTTATTTGAACTTCTTGTACTTGGTTGGAAAGGACGGTGAAGAGCAAGCTGCCAAGCTTGCGAGAAAACTGAAGGAAGACGTGGTTCAGCAACTTGAAGGATTGAAGAATAGCGAGAAATCAAACATTGTCAAGACTAGATTGTCGGGTGTTTTGGATTTGTATTAAAAAAGGTTTTATTTAGTCATGCTGGTAAATTTTATATACATTGTAACGTTAATTTCAATGTTTATTGTTCACTGTTGTGGCTGGATTAAGTTTTTTTTGTCTAATTTTTCATGAAAGTTATAATGTGCTCAGATAATAAAGAGCTTAGTGGTTATTAGTTCTCAGGGCCAGAAGTCCTGATTCAATCATTTGTTAATTTGTTTTTCCCTGTACTTGTTAATTTGTGACTAGTAACTCGCTAAAGCAGTTTACATTTATTTATACAAGGACAATGTCTTAACTAGTCAACTAGCTCATTAGCTGAAATGCTTGTTTTCAAGCAGTTACAATGTGCATGGAAATCACGTTTTGGATAGTCCGCCAATCAATGGTTTGTAAAGTATACTTTAGGGCTATTAATTAAACTTAAAGAAGCATTGGTCAACAAATTATATACTGTCATTTTCTATAAGTTATTTTACTTTACTAGTTTTTGTTAATAGATTTATTATTTTAATTTGTAGGTTTTTACAAAAAAAAATGACCAGATTTTTTTTAACTCTGTCAAACATATTACAAAAAAATTTTCGTTTTTGTGACTTTGAATTTGAAAAATCAAATTAATAAGAAATATTGACTTTTCAAGTCATATACATGTGGAAAAACCAAAAGGCGCCTTTAAAAACTTGAAACTCCAAAGAATCGCCTCCTTTTCATACGAACTCAGCAGAGCGACATTTTTTTAAAAAAATATATCATATAGCTCTCAAACTTTCTCATTATGACGAAAAAAGCCTTCATATGGGTGTCTATTTATGTTTACAAGTTTGAATGATGTTTCTTATTTCAAGTTAAAGAGACAGAATATGAACTAACAGAGGTGGAACAAGCAGCTTTATTAAAACAACAGTCTGTTGTTTTCGTATTTTTATAATGAGTTATCTATACTCATATATATTTCCCTTTTAAAAAAAATTCCTCCCTTGTAATCGGCGATCTATTACTGTAATCATAATTATCACGATTATCATTTGTATCTTGTCATTATATATACCTTCTGGCCATGAAATTAAAATGGATTATATTATAGTTTCTTGCCGAGGCCGTTATGCCAGTCTTTTGGTTCCTTTTAATAAACGAGTGCTAGATGGGAAGCTGCTAGAATTTACCTCGGGATTATCCGCACGAATGATTAAAAAGAATCTAGATAATTATCAGTATTAAGATTCGAAAAAACGAGTTAACAAGCTCGGAGCATTTGCGGATAAGCAAGATCGCTGAATGGGTTACGATTTTGTTTCAAAGAAAAAAACACAAAAAAATATATATAAAAGCTCTTAATACCTATTATTTCCTTTTATTTTCATTTTTTATTATTTTTCTAGTAGTATTTAACATCACTGTTGCCATCTTTATACCATAATATCGTTCGTTTGTTTTTTTTCCAAACTGCATCATGGTGAAGATTCAAATACTCATGGTCGTGAAGGGCTAAATTTATTCTTAATATTAATCAAAGGCGGAATAATTCTGTGTTAATATTATCAAGTTGCTTTTAGAGCTCAAAATCTTAAGTTTGTTTCTTAACTAAATAGCTTGTTTAAGTCAAACTGCATCTAGGGTATCTTAAAGAAATGCATACATGCATACTCGACGGCAAAAAAGCACCAAAATGGCTTAATTGAAATTGTAACCCCTTGTTACAGGATTTGTAAATACGGTTGTCTGAGAAGCTATCAAGATAACATGTTTTTTTGTTTTTTAAATGTATACGCGCCAGCGAGTGCATTAACTCAATTGAAAGTCCATTTTTTATTATCATCATGACTCAATGTTTTTCATTATTATTATAATTATTATTATTATCTTTATTCTGTTGACAGATCATAGCGGGTATTTGGCCAAAGCTGGTAAGGCACTATAATAAATTCAAGGTAAACATGCTCATCCGTAACCTGCCCGGAATAAAAAAAATTGAGCTCTGGCCAGATTTGACCAGGACAGGTTTCGGTAGGCACTTTGGGATTTTAATATATGTTGAATGATAAATTAGGTATAGTCTATTTTGTGAAAACAGTCTGGATTCTCCCAAAGCACTACTATTTGGACAGTGGAACGTCATGGTAATAATATGAAAATGCACGATACGATATACAAGCCAAGCTAGCTTAATTGGTTTCAAAAGTATAGAGCCAGGTTGTAATCTTGTTGAGCTTTGTGTCTGTTTTAGTATTATTCTGCATGTTCTTTTTTTACCTTGTTTTATGTCTTTGCCATGATAATTTTCCCTGCTATTATTTTTGTAGTCATGATCGCACTCTCCGTTATGGGCTTATTTAATGAAAAGTCTGCTTGGATACATTTGAGTACCTATTTATAAGCTTTGTCATGTGTAGGCTTTTGACGGTTCATAATTACATACTGTAATGTACTAAATCGTTGCTTGTACAAATATCGAGTAGACCATTGAATAATACGAGGTCCTGACAATGATTCAAATGAGCAAACATTAAGATCAAAAAATAAGCATATTCTGATATCTGTTTTAACCAAAACAAAAATAAATGTGAAATAGTGTATTAACTTATAAACGAACCGAGTATATTTTTATAGTAAAGCGATTTAAAAAAATCTGATAGCTGTAGCTTTAAAATGGTTTTATGGATAAAGAACGGAAAAGCAATAATACATGGATCTACATTGATATGGATTAATATACTTGCTAATGTTAAATGTTAATCAGACAATCCTTTTTAACAATAATGAACTAGAAGCAATCTTGGTATGATAGATTAACAGATTAAGAAAATACTCAAACCTGATCAAGAACTACAATTGATTGGCCAAAATAGGTAAAAACGCCCTTTGGCAAGGATAAGCACACACACAAGCATCAATACTGAAAAAAATTACAGAAATCAGAAAAGTTAAAATATAAATATGAGTCTAGAAGAAAAAAAGAAATAAGAAATAAAAGAAAAGAAAACTTGTTGAGAATCGATTTTTTCTGGGCTTAAATCTAAAGATACGAAAAGAATGATATAAAAAAGTACAACTTAATAGCAAAATACAGCTAGTGAGTCTTTATGATTGGTTCCAATTCGTGGTCTTTGAAGTTCGGTCTAGCCCTTTTTTCTTTAAGTAGTTCAAGCCTAGTTCTGAGACTTTTTTCTTTTCTTTTTTTTGATTTTTGTGATTTTTATACAGCTGTTCTTTTTCCAGAAAGTTACAAATCTAGTTATCATATGAGGTTGTAAAATATGAACATGAACTACAGTTCCGTGTCCCTGAAAAAACACTTTGTTTCATTTATTTTTTGTTTGTTGTATAGCTTATTTTTATTGTATATTTTATTTAATTTTAATTTTTTTTTTTTTTTTTGCAAGATGAAACAATCATACTATATATATTGGTGAACTACAAAATATTACATTATTGCTGGGGAGGAGGTGGAGGGGGAAAGAATGCGTATCTATTAGACCCACGACTATTATCAGTCGTCGCCGAAACTGGAGCAGAACTTGCAGTATTATTTGTAAAGGAAGAATTGGCAGCATTTAGAGGGGTTGGTGGGAGAGTTGAGTGTTCAGGAATTGGAGGGTTGAGTTTGAGTTGCTGCTGTTGTTTGGTGTACATGTAGTTTGGGTTGCGGTAATGGGTACTGGGAGGTGGCATATTATTGACAGGATTGCTGGTGATGTTGTTGATGATTGAAGTGTCTGAAATCTTGGGGGCATTTGGAGGAGGCGGCTGGGTAGTGTAGGAGCTCAAGGAGTTAAAAGGCGGTCGAGCTGAAGCTGGTGAACTTGACGATGAGTGTGCAGTTGAAGTAGAAAGAAACATTGGATGGTTGTTGGTCATCATCATTCCCATGTTTGGAGGAGACACTGGAGCAGAGCTGATTGACCGAGAACGAGATCTTCTTCTTCTTCTGTTTCTAGCAGCTTCAGCATACTCTGCAGAAAGAGCAGCCAGATTTGTAGTTGACGAAGATGCAGAAGTACTGGACTGGCTAGATAAACTATTATTAGTATCAGGTCCATCTGCAGTTGAAAAAGAGTTAGCAGCATTGAGTTTTGATCTTTCTTGTTCCAGTCTGTTTTTACGTTTCATTTTGGAATGATACAGTCCACAGGCATTACAAAGCGTTCGAGCTCCATCAGGACCTCTTCTCCATTCAGGAGTCTCGTTGGCACCACAGTGATGACAATAAGGTTTATCATTTATGTTAGTAGCCCGACGCTTACCACGACGAATATTAGAATTTTTGGATGATGATGATGATGACGAAGGTGCACTACTTTGTGTTAAGTCTTGGTCTGTAACACCCAATGAACTAGTTTCAGCTCCTTGTTTTACTGGAGCAACGTCAAGTACGGGTTTATTGCTAGGGATTGGAGGAGTTGAATTAGCATTCGCCATGATAGAGTTTGTATTTTGCGAAAGCGAAGGGTCTGTATTTGGATCGCAAGATTTCATATAATCACAGTATTCAATGTATGCAGTGTCGAAACGAACCCTCCATCCTTGGAGCAAGTCCATTTGGACCTGTGTCATGTTGATCAGCTTGTCTAAAGTTTCACGGGAAACAGGATAGACTGGATATGATGACGGGTTAAAGGATTGGGCTGTACGTTTTTCCGGGTCATTCCGACGACTATCAGAAGTTGTGGTAATGTAGTTTCCAACTGCGTAAACTTCACACGAAATGTGCTTGAGCTCTGAAACGGTCTGCAAATAGTCATGGTTTTGGTAAAAGTCAAACTTCTGCAGGTACGAATGATCAGCCTGGGCTGGAGGATACGGAAACTGTGGGAATCGAGGTGGATACGTTGGCGTTGTAGATGCAGATACTGGAGTTGACGATGGCTGGGCTTGGAATACCTGCTTCGATAATAATTGAGTGTGTAGTGGTTGGCTAGGAGGTTGTTTACTAGAAATAGGCTGATTTATGCATTGGATTTCATTTCTGGGATGATTTTGACCATGGGTCATGGTTTGGTTGCCTGAAGAAAATGGGGCATTGTTTTGCTGAATATTTGAAGAACTCGAACTTGTTGCAACCAAATCTTGATTAGATATACTCCGTGGCTGGTTCTGGTGCTGTTGCTGTTGCTCTTTCAAAGCACTTTCTGACAATAAAGAGAGTCCAAAGACGTGTTTAGGGCTGGATTTCGGTGATGGAAGCGATGACGAATTAGATGAAGTTGAAGTTGGGGATTTGATGTCAAATGAATTGATTCCAGGAAGGGTCTTTTCTTCGGACGAATCGTTGAGAATATGAGAGAGCCGTGGATACATTATTCTATGGCTGTGTATATATATTCTGTATATAGATAAATATATATACTGATCTAATTGTTTTATTAAGAATTAAATGTTTCCAATACCGTTAATTGGGTCTGAATATTATGTTGATTTGTCAAAAGAAAAACGGCCAAAATTATGCTGGACCATTAAATCGATTCACACCAGGAAGGTAAAGAATAGGAGGCAACTGTCGCGTATAAAATTGAAAAACCCTGGCCATGGCAAAGTATATATACAGACAAAAAGAATAGTAGCCAATACGAAGCCATAGCCCGGTATTAAGATGAGGTCCAGAACTCGAATCATACCGATGCACTATTAGAAATTCAGTCAACACTAAAAGCGTGCAAAGTTGCGAGAGATATATCGGCCGCATGTATTACATACATTGGTCTCAAAAATATGCATCTAGCCGTAATTTACATGACTAAATATTACAAATGATTACTTATATTACACATTTTGTTTAGTAAAGGCCACGTGAATATGCGGCTTTCCGGGACACAGTGCTCAAAACAGAGATTGTATGAGGGGATGCGGCGCAGATTTGTTGTGGTTTACTGGCTCAACAATCGCAGGTTTTTAGATGCTATTGACAGGACGGGTGTTGCCATGCCAACCAGGTCTGTATAACAATTCAAGATCTATTCTAGATTGGCCACACCCGCGGGTCTCTGTCTCTTTTGAGGTTTCAAGGCCTGGTACTTTTCATTTCTATCCACTTTAAATTAAAAATGGTGCACCGGGCGTTTAATGTAACACTTCTGCTGTTGCGTTTTCTCAACTCTCGTCTGTTGTTTTTAAGGGGCCATTTAATATCAAGTTAAGAACTTTTGGCAAAATAAAGGTTACAAGTATCTTCTTATGATCTTTCATCCACTTGAGCAGTGCAACTCAATTTTTTTTTCTTCCTCTTATCCATTCCAGCCAGTTGTTGGAAAATGTATTAATTACAGTATTGAATTTTTCGGAAAATGGGGCTAAACCTAGTTTCCATCGTTGTGTGAGTGATATGAACATCAATGCTGGACCAGGTCTTTAATGAATATGTAAATTTTCATTTCTATCCGCTCGTCGGTCGATTCTTGATGATAATTATTGTTGTTGTCTTTTTTTTCAAACCTTGTTTTTTTACAAATAATGGTTGACTACCAAATCTTTGAAATACTACAACTTAGTATAAAAACAACGTACAAGAATTTCGAAATTTGACAAATTGCAAACCGATCCCAGTCAGTACATTTTTCACAGTTTCACATTGTGGATATGTATTTTATTTTATACAGCTGTGATATTTAACATTGATGAGCAATTAAAGAACTAGTTGCATTTAATCTCTTCAAAGAATTCGTGTTTTACTATTTATTTTTTTTGGTTTTCTCGTTTTTTTTTCATTTCAAAAAAGATTATACCAGAAAAGTTACTAGAGATTTTGGAAACTAGATATCTAGCCATCTTGAAGTGATACCATTAATTAAGAATAAAGTTACTTTGTACATAGTGAAGAATGTAGTGTGCTTTAGTTCATTTTAAGGCTACATTAAGCCGTTGTCACACAGCGTTTACATTTTTTCCTTTTTCTTTATTCGTGTTTTACAAGATGAGATGAGATGAGGTCAAGACATAAATATCACTCACACACACAACCATTTGGCATAGTGTTGACTTATATCTACATGTGTATATATATATTTTTTCCTTACACGTTTTTGTAATACTGGTGTTTATTTATATACATTTACTTATAAACTTGATCTACACATAATTATTTTGTTTCTTTTTTCCTTTGCAAGATTGACAATTATTTACCCCTGAAGCATTTTTCCAAAACCAACTACCGTCGAATGCATTCCAGTTTCACATTTTGAAATCTAGTAGGCTTGAGAAAAGGCTGTTTGGACTCTTCATGTTTGGATTTTTGGTGGTGCTTTTTTTATTGCTAATTCTTTTTTCTTTTTGTCAAGCAAGAAAGTTTAAGGTAGTAGCACATGCCGCGACACGCGGCTCCATCATGTAGTTTTGTTTATAAACAATCTATAAATAAATCAAAGAAGGTCGAGATTGTTAAAAAAGAACAGGTTATGAATAAATGATACATACAAGTAAACACACAAAAATGAGCATATGAACTTTTGAGCCGGTTTGATTCAATTGATCCTAGGAATTTAGATGTATATGACTTCAGTTTATTTAGCTATCCACTGATGAACTCACTTCTGCTAAAATAATATACCATTTTAAAATACATAGTTTGAACAAGTCCAATTATAAGCTAATAAAAAAGCCAAGCAACTATATCGAAACAAGAAATCTTCCAAACGGGTATTTATTTGGTTGTCAAACTTGATACTCGTTTTCCTTTTTTCCTTTTTCTTTTGCTTCTTTGTTTTATATGTTTCTTTAGTTCATATTGGCAAAAATTAAGAAACGCTGTGTGTCCTTCGCACTTATTTCAAGCCGGTTAAGAAGCTTTTTCCAAATTCATTTTAAGAAACTTTCTCTCCCTCTTTGGAGCTTTTTCTTGCTGTGCTTCAACAAGAAAACAGGCTGTCCCAACAGCTTAAGCTTCAATTTTTCCACTTGTCCATATTCTTGCAATCGCAACATATTTGTAAAGAAAAAAAATTAATTATAATCATAGTAAACAAAAAAAACCCTTTTTAAATTGTATATTCTTAGTTTTTCATTGGATCTCATCTAAAGTACCTTTTTTGTTCCTTCTTCCTCTTCTTATCCTCTCTTTCTTATTCTAAAGTTTGAACAACTTTCTTGCCCATCACTTTTTCATTCAATTATCTCCACGATTTTCAGTCGTAACTAAACTGACATTTGTTTCCTATATTTGCTAGCCCATGTTACACATTCCTTGTCTAGAACAGAAAGAACATCAACAACAATATGTATATTAAATAAAAGAGTGAGAGGAAAAGAACGATTCGACTTCGGTTAAAAGAATATGCCTTGGATTTGTTCTCTTCTTTCACACTCACATACACATCCTCTCTTTTTTTATTTCTGTGTCTCGTCGCTAGTGAACTCTCTCACACCATTTATATAGGAATCTCTTTGGGAAGAAAAAAAACTGGGCTGATTTTGTAAACTCTTTGAGTTCAATGATTTGTAATTTCGATTTGGATTTGAATTTGAATTTCTGTTATTGATATTTTAGTCGCTGAGTTTATGATTATTTATGAGCAGGCTTTTTCCTTAATGAGCTCTTAGGTAAACTCAAAGCAGCTAGAAATCCATAGATAGCTGATATTCCAATGACTGGAGTCGGCAAGGCTAGAACAAATTGTACACATGTGGGATTACAGCAATGAGACGGAAGATTGATCAAAAGGCCACGAAAGGACAAAATTTACGTAAACAAACAAAAAAAATGCTACTAGTATTGGCATGTGGGAAGTTTTGTTTATTTGTTTTTACTCCCTGTTTTTTGTCAAGGAACAAAGTATTTATGTGTATGTGGGTTGTTATCATCGAGAGGTAGTATCTGGATTTGTATATGAACAAAAAAAATAACACAAAAATTTTGAAGCCATATTTACTTAAGAGGTTGTTTTTTATGAATTGAGTAATTGAACAAGTCCAAATTCTGGTCTATATTTATCTACAAATACCTAGGCATTTGGCTTAAATGGTAAAGGTATTGATCAATATATATAAAATGAAAATTTATGAACAAAGTGACAAAAGAGTTTTTCGCAAACCTGTGACAGATTTGTTCATTTTTTAATTCCAAAGAAGGCTCCAGTATATGTATATAGGTGTTTCCGTATGCTCATTACTATGTTTCTACTCGTATTATAAATTAAAAAAAACACATTAGTATAAAAACTTAAAAAGCGCCGGTGTGTGTTTGTATATTTAAATATTTCTGCTCCAGTGCCTTTTTGTAAATAGTTTTCCTCCCTTGGTGTATAACCCTCTTTTGACATCTTTTTAATAAGTATGTAAGAAACATGATAGTCACGTGCATAGGGGTTTGGGGGTAGAAAGAGAGGTCTAAATCACCACGTATATATCCAGCTCTTTTTTTTTGAAGGGTAATTGACAAAACAATACAAGAAAATCAGTACAACACATATTCTAATCTATCAAGTACACACATCATCTCTATACATATATTTATTTATTTTCATTTCAACATTCATTTCGAAAACCTCATAATATACAATGTCTAAAGCTCTTCGTGCTGTCGGTGACGATATCTGGAAAACTAAAGTTGATAAAGTTGTATGTAAACCAGCCATTATTTTCAATCCGCTTGATTCTTGTTTAAGATGTATTTTTTTGATTTTGTTCTTTTCATATTTTCTAACCAGATCCTTTGTATCTATCTTTTTTTGTTTGTCACTTTACGTTTACATTTAGAATGCTGAACTTGTGATTCTTACTTATGGCTCGATCGTCGCCCAACTGTGTTGCGACTATGAAGGCGACTATCCCAAAGTAAACAAGCAACTCGAACGGATGGGCTACAACATTGGAGTCCGCCTGATTGAAGACTTTTTAGCGCGTAGCGGCCTTTCGCGGTGCAACAACATGCGCGAGACTGCAGAAGTTATTAGCAAAGTCGGGTTCAAGATGTTTTTAAACACGACGCCGGCGGTGGAGAACTGGTCGCCTGATAACAAATCCTTCAGCTTGATTTTGGAGGAAAACCCGTTGGCCGAGTTTGTGGAACTGCCTGATGATGGTAAAGCTGTGAAAGAGTTGTGGTACTCTAATATCCTGGTTGGCGTTATTAAAGGTGCATTGGAAATGGTACAATTGGAAGTGGAGGCTTATTTTACTCAAGATCAATTACAAGGTGCTCCTCAAACTGAAATAAGAGTCAGATTTATTAAAGTATTGGAAGATGAAGTGCCCGCTGGTGAAGATTAATTTATATATATTTATAAAAGCGATGATAAAAAAAAATAAAAAAGGATACAAATAATCAAAAATAATAATGAATTTTGAAAACTAATGATGTAAAAAAAATAGTAAAAATTCTAATTGACTCTCTTACGAGCCTCTTCTTGCATAACATCTCGAATTCTTTTACTAACTTCAGTCTCAAAGATACCTCTTTCTGTAGCAGACGAATGTCCATAGTCTCCCATTTCCGACTCGGATCTTGAGCTAGCACTAGTAATGTCTTTGGACACTTCATTAGACGAGCCTTCATAGTCAGAAGATCCAAAGAACGGAATGTTACCGATTGAGGTTTCCGAGTTGACTCGCGAAAGTGCATGCGACGATTCGGAAACGTCCGAAACTTCAGAAGCTATAGAAACGTCCGAAACGTCTGAGGACACTGAGTAACTGCGCTCGCGACGATTCTTCCTCTTTTCAGAAGCCCTGTAACTGAAATTCTCACTGTTCTCGTCTTCAGTTTCTTTGGAAAGATCGCGGAAGTCAGTGTACAATTTGGGGCCAAATGCATTGACGGTATCCGTAACCTGCAAAACAAGGTTTTGGCGCTGCTGCTGGAGCTTTGCCAACGCGTGGGTATATCTTGGAGAAAGAGCAAGCGCAAGGGGTCTCAAGGATTTGAAAATGTCCAGACCGGTTTCACCAACAAGCAATGCTGCGTAAGTGACGAGCGCCAAAAAGACATATGTTCCAACAGTGACAAGCCAAATGGGTTTTGAAGGGAGAATCTGGTATCGGTATTCAATGTAGGTAGCAAGCACAGCGTAAAAGGTATACAGCAATGGAGATAAGCCCATAGCAACAAGAAGCTTCCAAGTGGAAACAACGTCGTTGGCTTGGATTTTGACAGTTGAGCCTTTAAGAGCTTCAGCAGCTTTCTTTTGGGAAATAACACGGGTTGCGATGAAAACGGGAGCAAACATGATTGTACCTGGAAGGGCAAGAGGAACCAAAACCAATAGTTTTAACACACGGAAAACCAGCTTTCCAAACAAGGTAAATTTGTTAATGTTGGAAGTTTCCACCTGATGATCTTGCAATCCAATATTCTTCAAGTCACGGTTGTAGGCCAAAATGTTTTGGCGAAGCGAAATCATTGAAGGGTCATCTTTAAAGTGATTATATCCTTCCAAAAGACGTCTGTTTAACTCAATGACCAGTGATAAGGGAACTTTGCGTCCGCTTGGACGGTAAAGTCTTCGAGCAGTTTGAACCACAACAAGAGTTTCCCAATCAGGGCATCGAACAGTCACGGCACGAAGACTGTCAGTAACACTATCCAAAACAGCCTTCACAGCAGCTCTCTTTCTGTCACCACCAGCCTTGTACTCAGTAACAAGATCAGCAGGGATGTCCATTGGGTGACCAAACTCAAGTACGGCACGGGATCTAAACTTGTTTGGATGAAAGTAATTCATTCCAACAGCAACAATCTTGACATTACAGTCTGGGTAAGCTTCAATGGCACCAAGAGCCATGATAGCCACACCAGCTTTCAATGGCAGCAAATCAGAACGATCGTGAGATCCACCTTCGGGAAAAATTCCAATGCATCCACCTTTGTTCAAGTGTTCAAAGACGTAGCGGTAAACACTAGACTGGTCAACATGAGGCGCAAACTTGTAGGTAGTTCCTTGAGAAGCCAAAGCCCGGCCTTTGCTGTTTTTGTATTCCTTTCGCAAAAGCAGCTCAGTGTCGCTGATGATTTGGTCAATTTCAGCATTTCCCAGAGAGTTTGGCAGGCCAAGAAGGCCCTTGACCTTTAATTCCTTGGTAAACTTTGTTCCTTGGCCACGGACAAGTAAGGGGTTTGTATCAAAGTCAATAAAGATTTTTCCAGAAGCCGGCTTCAGGTTGTCTTGAGCCCTGACGACGCCAATTGCCAGAGCCAGACGTGCAACAGTACCAATGAACTTGCGATGTAACGATTTTTCGGCAATGAGGAAAGAAACACGACGGCCAGCCTCGGTCTTAATTTGCTGCATCACGAGCATAGGGTCAATAAACTGGTTTGCGTGAGGAGCAGCGACGAAAATGACGGGTCCTTCAGTGGGTATTCTGAACGCACCACGAGAACGGATTTCGCGGAAAAACAGGTGGAAAATCTTCAAAAAGAGCCAGACAACAACATCGTAAGTCCAGGAATGGAAGGTGAGTTTTTTGTCAATTGAACCTTTTGGTTTGGTTGATGACATGATTGAAGTTTGGGATGGTGAAAATTTTCGATTGTGTTTAATTATATTATTAGTGTAATGTTTTAGTGATTTATTTGATTATTTTATTATATGTACTAAAGAATAATTGGTGGTTGAAAAGGAATTGATAATATTGATTATATATATTGAACTTTCAAGTGTTGTACTGGAATTTAAAAGGAAAACAACAGTTTGTGCGGAGAACTTTCATATGATTGCGGGGGGTATGAGAAAATCATGTGATAACACAGTGGGATGGAATTGGATGGGATAAATTAATACGGTGGATTAATATTGTGGATTAATAGGGTTAATTAATTGTTGTTATTTAGCGATTGTGTTATTCAATGACACAAATACTTATAAAACTTTGGGTATTTGGATTATTTACTATTTTACTACTAAAACATACTAAAATCACGTATATTTAGCCATTGACAAAAAACTCAGCTTTTAACGCCATGTCTAAAAAAACCGCATGATAAAGAGCAATACAGTTTGTTCATATACCTGAAACTCATTGATTTTATAGTTTGGAATGATTGGGATTGTCGTTGGATCGAAATAAAATAAAATAAACAAGTATCCCAAAAGTTATTGTCGTACAATTGTCTGAATCACTCAAACCTCTTAAATTTCATCTGTTTCTTTATTCAATTCAGTTTATTCAAGGGTTATAGAACTATATAACAGGTGTTGTAGCCATCTCTGTTTCTTTAGCTTCATGTATGGTCAGGTTTAATCAGATTTACATCACCAACAAAACAACTCAATGCCATCAACCCCTTAAACTCAATCAGATTATACAACCACTAAACAGCCACCCTAACTTCGTATAACAGTCACCTATCACGAATTTGCCACTAGGCCTAGGCCACGATCCTGAGACCGTGGAACACATACTTAAAGAGTGCCCAAAATACTCCAAAGAGAGAGCTCAACTCAAAAAGCCCTAGGCAGACTTGGACACCAAGTTCCTATTAGGAAATCAGGGAAGGAATACATAATGGGATTATCAACCCTGAAGCCGACAAAGAGAGTCAAGTGGGTATGAATCAAATTGTATTTGGGCTAAATTCTCGCAAAGCCCAAGTTGATGAGGCAAGAAACGATCGTATCGGTTGCATCTTATTAGAGAAGGAACATGTGCTGAAAAGCTACAAAAATTAGGAAAGTATGAGAAGCCGGAAAGTACCGCCAATATGTTTACATTTGGTGTTACGAAATTGCTAAGAAAAAAAGGCCTCTATTTGGTGCTGTGTAGTTGCCACTAGGCGAGCCTCAGTCAAAAGCTTTGGTTAGTCTCAAAACGCGGACCGAGGCTTACCATGAATTGACACTCAACATGACGTAACGAACAACCAACAAATGGTGCGATCTTTTGATCAAATTTTATTTTTAATTCATTAATAATTTAATACGAATAACAGCCATTCACCAACATTTATCCATAGATGTAAACAATCACCAATTAATGTATAATTGTGTGTCTGAGTTAAACTTTGATTCTCGTGGTATTTGAATACGTGTGATTGCCAATGGAACATTGAGTCCCAATCATAGCCACACACATCTTGACCCAAAAAAAAAAAACCGCCGTTTTGAAGCATTCACGAAAACGAAAAAACATTGAAATATGTGCTTGTAAATGAAAGATATAAATATCCACACATATTCTATTCTATATTTATACTCTTTTCCACACCGCAATTGACCGGATCAATGACTTGGTATGAGTACCGTCATTCGTTCTTCATTTATACTCATGGATCCGAGTCCGGCTCTGCAATTGCTGTTTACAAAACCCGACGGATCTGATGGGACAAGGCTATTTTCGGGTCACACCACTCTGCCGCACCATCTTGAAGGAAACCATTCGCCCTTTCCAGCCGCGCGTTTCGTAAAGTGGGTTCATTATGAATCACGTGTTCCTCAACATCAGCAGCTTTTTTCATTTTTTTATTTTTTTTTTGAAGACAGGCGGAGAAGAGTGAAATATAAGTATAAGACAAAAAAAATACATGAAAAATAAAAAAAACAAAAAGTCAATGTGAATTTCTTCTTTCTAAAGTACTTTTTTTCTTTTTTCTTTCTTGAAAGTTTTGAAGGTTTAGAATGTGTTGAAGGTTTCTTGTGGCCAGGCTTTGTCAACTCTTTTCGTATAATTAGGTCCGACATACAGACACAAACATATATATACTAGTATTACATATATACACTCAAACTCATCAATCACATTTGTATATATAATATTCTTAAAAAAACATTGCACACATAAAAGTATATTCATATTCGCTCATTGCACCATGTCTTCAAAACCCACCGCCGAAAAAGATACACCTTTAGTTGATCACTCAGACACAAACCCTCTCAACATTGTACGAGTCGCAAAACACTTGGGTTATCCACCTCCTCCTGAGTTTCAGCCGTTACCTGACGACTTTTACAATGATCTCAAGCCAGGGTACCCTGTGGTTGAAGGAATGACTCCAGAGACCGATATTGACTCGGAAATATACTGTTTCTATCTCAGCTACTTTGTCAAACACCCCATCCTGCTCTATGCCTCAGCTTACTCCCGAGAAAGTGACAGGTTCTCGCGAAAAGTCTCTTGGGACATTTTTGATCAGTACGGCAAAGTGTTTTACGGATTTATCAGTTCAGCTCGAATGCGCAAAACTCTACTTCAAAAACTCAACAGATATCGCAAAAAGAGTGCAAAGGCTGCTGCTAATACTACTCCTAGTACTATTACTGCAACTGCTACAACTCCTACTCCTAACGATTCGAAACAAGGAGACAACAGTGAGGCAGGTACTCCAAATCCAAATGCCAATGACCCCAATTCCAGTTCCAGTACTCGTTTACGCCGTGCAGCCCCAGAACGAAAAAAAGAAAAGGAATTGATGGACCAGATTTTACAGCTACATGACCGGATCATTGATACTGCAATTGACAGTGGAGCATCGAAACGACCTCACAAAAATTCATCAAAAGAAGAAATAAACAGTCCATCTAGTTGCATAGCCGCTGCTTCTGGTTCCTCATTAGTCGTGGAAAACGACAATGACAATAACCCTTCTGAAGTGTCGACAACTTTAGCGTCTTCAGGATCTTCAGAAAAAACAAAATATTCGCCTAGATTATCATCAGCGGTGATGCCAGTATCGGCATTAACTGGATACAAACCAAATTCCAGTAAAACAGGCACTTTATCAGCGACTACGGCTAGGTTAGAAGAAGTCAAAAGCGGTGCTCTCAGCCCTGTTTCTCATCTCAATCATCCAACAACTCCTGACCAAACGTCCACTCCTTCTCGGAAACGATCATGGCAGGCTATTGAGAACTCGTCTGTTTTAAAAACCCCTATTATAAAGACTGAAGAGGAACACAGCACTTCCAAAGAATCTGAAGAGAAAAAAAATAGTTTTCTCGGTGATCGAGAACCGACCATTCAAAAACTCATCAACCAAGACAAACCAACACATTTGGAAAATCCTTCCACCACAAACATCACACCATCCAAAAAAACTACTACTTCTGCATCTCATCACCAGCATCACACTCATCATCGTTCTTCTTCTACTACTAAAGCTAACAAACTCAATGTCAACGTTACAAACGCTCCCACCCAAAATGTTTCTTCAACTTCACACGTATCTTCCATTTCCGAAATCTTTGAATGCATGAAGGAGCTCAAGAAACGCGACCTGGAAGCCTCAGTTGCTCTCGACTCTATCAACACCGACATCCAGATGCTTGCTGATCAAATCGATTACATCCGCCACAACCTCGAAATGACAATGGACTTGGCTAGAAAAAAACAAGAGTTTCATAACGATGTGTGTAGCAAGATTATGGGACTGTTGGATATGGATGCTAATGTCAATGGTGGTAACACTGCTACTACTAATCATAATGCTAGTAGTAATAGTGATCATAGTAGTCATAGTAGTAGCGGTAGTGGTAGTAAAAGTTCAAGCAAGACTGCTACTGCGACTACCAATGTGACTGCTACTAGTGTTGGTAATAGTAATAGCACTGCAAACAGTTGATTGAATGTATGCTAAAGTCAATTTATTTTGTTTCTCTTTCTTTTTATTTCTGTCATTTTGTTTGGCATATAGATGAAGCGGTTTGTTTTTTGGAAAAACAACAACTAAAACAAGGCAAAGAAAAAAAACACTCACATCATATCACAAGTATCATATTTATAATCTCATATATAGTCATCATTATATTTATATTTTTGAATATATTTATATAATATATATCTAGCTTTCATATTAATCTTAATTAATATACACATTTTGGTATCCAACTAGTATTCTTGAGCCATTTATTATTAAACTTGTACTTGTGTTGTTGTGTTTACAACAACAATATCAACTATTGTTGAACTTGTATAAATATAATTTGAGAAACAGTTTACAATAGTGTGAAATTATTTTAAACCAGTGCCTGTTGTGTTTGCCAACAAGTTTTGTTTGGGAAAATCATGATACGGCTGAACTCAGCCGTGCCAGCTGATATTTCACGGGATAACATTTCCAAACAGAAGATAATTATATACTTACATACATGAAAATTGCCTATTGATAAAATCCATAAAAATAATACATACATGGACAAGTTCTTACAATCCTGAAATGTTAAAGCTCACGT
Organism: Magnusiomyces tetraspermus; assembly: GCA_030578715.1. Taxonomy (NCBI): domain Eukaryota; kingdom Fungi; phylum Ascomycota; class Dipodascomycetes; order Dipodascales; family Dipodascaceae; genus Magnusiomyces; species Magnusiomyces tetraspermus. The sequence continues at coordinate 71,572 of JAKTYL010000024.1, read as the reverse complement.
GTAAGTCATATTACCAGGATTGAACGAAAAAAGTACACAAGGTGACTGCAGACCAAAATCCATGCAAAATACAATATCTACAACACAGACACTCCCCCATTTCCATTTTTTTGTCATTTCAATACAGTCAGTTTTTAATCTTTCAAAAAACAATAACAACAACGAAAAACACAGTTGAATATATTAATTTATATTTATACAAATTTGATAAATACCGGAAAATCTTATTAATTACATAAATATTCATAATGAGCGCTGAGAACGAGAAAGTCGAACAGGTTGAACCCGTCAAGAGAGATATGAGACGTCCTGATCTTGCCGTCAAGTATGTTGATTTAATAATTCTGGGAATATAAACACACACCTGGTATCGATTGCTTGATTATACATTAGTAAACAAAAATCATTTGTGATACATTGTTCGTACCTATTGTCCGCTCGATATCCTTACTACATTTCCGAAAACCTTAGATTAAAACAAATGTTAACCCAATATATGTGTTTAGATATGTCCAGCTTCCAACATTCAAGAATGATGTTTCAAGTACTATGAGCACCAGTATGCCTATTGCGGCCATGTTCATGAGAAACAAGTAAGTCGTTTTTTAATTCTTCAACTCTTATAATTTTCCAACTAACAAAAAATCATCTTAATCCTCAATCATTTACATTCATTCTTTTTTCACTTTCTTCTTTCATTTTAGAATTCTTTCTTGGGCCTCTTTCTTCACAACCATCCAAGCTTTCCTCAACGAACCCCTCAAGCCCACTAAAGATGCGCAGCCCGCCTGGCTCTCAGTAGTCCTTGCCGTCGTCGGTCTCTTCACCTGCTACATGGACATCATCATGCCTCCTAGAGGTCCTACCATGCAAAACGCTGCCAGAGCTTCTCTCGCTGCCGCAAATGCTGCTGCCTCTGCTTCTTCTTCTGGTGCCTCGTTGACTGAAACTGTTGTTGAAGCTGTTTCGACTGCTGTTGAAAGCGTCGTGAGCTCAAAATAATGATTTAATAGAAAGAAAAAAAAATTACACTAAATAAAGAATAATGAAAAGAATTAAGAAATAAATATTGATTTTATAATAATTTACAATTGTTTTTCATCATAACTAATTAAGAAAGTGATTGATCAAGAAATGAAATAAGCAAAACAAAATCTATAAAAAAAAAAAACAGAAACGAAAAAGACAAGGATTCAGATTTTTAAGATAACATTTCAAAACTCCAATTCTTCATTTTCAAAAGGACATTCTAAACTATCATGTCCATCTCTTTCACATAATCCACACCATTTCTTTCTTCCGTCTGCCAAATCAATTGACTTCTTGCGTAGTGGTGATGTCTTGTACTCTTCTTTATGATCATGATTGTTATCATTCTGTTTTGACTTCCTGCTGTTGCTTTTTTGCTGATTATCTTTAGATGCTTTTTTGTTCAAATAATCGAGCTGTTCATTTAACGAAATGTCATCTGAATTAAAACCATCCTCAATCTCATTTTCTTTTTCATCATCGTTACCATCATCATCTCTCTTGACACCATTTTTTCTTTGCTTTTGGTTCAAGAAAATGTCTTTATAATCACCTTCATAGTCGCTTGGAATTCTTGGAACAACAGGAGTCCTCATCAATATTTCTGTACCGTTAAGTCCTCCTGCTTCATCTTCTAATGCACTCAATCCAGCACTCAGTTCACCCAGGCTGTCTTTGCGTATCTTGCCAGAACCTCTTGAGGGAGTGACGGTAGCAATTGTCGAGCTCGAGTGGAGAACACTTGAGGTAGGCGTTTGGATAACGCTGTTGCTAGTGGTTGTACTGACCACACTGCTCACTTCGCCACCGCTCACTCGTCGGTTTGAGTATCCAATATTGCTACTGGCTAACGATAAACTAGAATTGTTAAATGATCCAAGCGATTCAAAAGAAAGCGGCACAGTATTGTTGTTACCGTCATTCTTGTCGTCATCATTCTTGTCTTGACCTTGAATATTTTCATTAATATTATTAATATCAATATTATCAGTCTCATTGCCAGTAGCAACAGTAGCATCTTTGTTGTCAGACGCCAGCTTTGAATATAAAGGCTTTTGTTTCACCACATTCTTTTCTGCACCCTTTGGCGTAACTTTCTTTTTTCCAAATGAAGCATTAGTATTCACTTTTTCCTCATTTGTAAATGCTTGCATTTCATTGTTGCTATCTTTCAGAATGTAGTTTTCTGAAAGTCCAATTGAACTATCACTTCCGCTGCTCGCAATAGGTCTAGTACCACTTCCGCTTCCAATTCCTGCTCCCGCACCGATCTTGCTTCCGCTTCTTTGAACTTGTTTTTGGTGCTGGGTATCATTCCCGCCAATTGGCAATTCCTCCAACAACAACTCAACGCCAGACGCCGACGGCGAATTCAGTGCAGAATTTGGGCTGGAGTCTGAGTGCATGCTCACGTTTGACAGGTTGCTCAAGTTGGACAACGAAAAACGTTTGTGATGTGAATTTTCGCGTGAGTGGTTCATTCCGTTGCCAGAAACACTGGTTTTGCGGGAAAGAAGGTGATGAGGATGGTGTGGAAGGTGTTGGTGGTGTAAAGGGTTGGTTGATGAAATGGAAGAGGAAATAGAAGATGTGATAGCATGGTGAATAGGCGTGGATGAGGAGTCACAGCTGTTACTGCTCATGAGTACTGGCGTTCCAGTCGCAATAAACTCATTGAACGTGGCAGTAGCAGCATGTTTGTTATTGTTGTCGCGCCTAGAAAGTTGTTTTTCTAGTTTCAGGATTTTACCACGTAACTCTGAAATCTCATGCTCAAGCTTTGTTTCCTTGACAATCTTGTTTTCGAGCATACTTTCAACGTTACTCAGTTCACGTTCTGCTTGCTCTTTCTTTTTGCGTTCTGTTTCAACTTCCTTTTCAAGTTTTGCTTGTCGAGCTTTCATCTCTTCAACTTGGTTCCTCAAACTATCTAGTTCTGAGCTATTTTCACTTGGACTCTTTTCAAAAACGGCTCTTGGATCTGATGATCCGTTCTGTTTTTGAACCAATTCAAATTTACCCTTAATTTCATCCACTTGCTCTTGTAACTCTTTAATTCTTCCATCTTTTTCCAACATTTTATTTTCCGCTTCGGCTAGCTTTTGCAACTGCGCTTTTGATTCCTGTTCCGCAAGTTGATTATTAGTTTGCCCAAGATCCAAGTCGAGCACCATTGTTTCAAGCTCCTTAACACGCTCCGTCACTTTATCCGCTTTCGCAAGTCTCATTCGCAGGCTCTCAATCTCGCGCATGTAAACAGAGTTGGTATCTTGCAAATCTATTTGCAACGCATCAATAGTATTCCGAAACTCGTTTCGCTTTTCGTCAAATTGCGCCTTCATTGTCAAGATCTTGCGGTCCCGTTCTTCTATAATCGAGCTTATTTCGTTTTGGTGTTGCATTCGCAGTTGTTTAATCAACATGGCTGGTCCATTTGGATCGTTAGAGTCTGATGAATTTTGCACTTGTGTAGCGGCCTCTTGGAGTGACAAGTCTTCAAATGCAGTCACTGCAGATTCCAAATCTTTTAAAATATCAGTTTGATCTTTTAACTGGGTATCTCTGTCTTGGATCACAAGCCGTGCTTCTTGGAGCTGTGCTTGCAGTTCAAAAATTTCGCGCTGGGCTTCCATTTGCACTTGTGAAACGGCTTGAGCTACCGCATTTGCAATTGCGGCACTGGTGCTGCTGGCGCTGTTAATACTATTACTGTTGTGGTGATTTCCGTTTGACAGTTCGTGGAAACTTTGTCGAGCACTGTATAGCTCAGAATCAGGATCACTAAGAAAGCTTTTTCTAATTGGTGAAAACGTGTCAATATTGTCATTGCTACTGTTGAATTCTTGTGCATGTGGAATATTGGGGTTTTTGCGATTATTAGGATTGCTGATGGTATTGTTTGCATTATTAATATCGTTCAAACTAGAATGTGGACGACTGATGAAATCATTGACAATGTCAGAGGTTGCGGAACCTATAGATGAGTTGGTGCTTGGATTTCTAAAGACTTGAACAGATTGGATCGATTGTGACGAATTTTGACCAAGCTCTTGAGGTATTGGAGGAAAAGTCTGCTCTAGTTTTTGTTGGCTACTTGTTGAAGAACCTGACTGTTGATGCCCTTTCTTGGTACTATTTGAGCTGGCTAAAGATGCAGTAGGTAATATCGGAGATTGTAAATCTCGAATATTGGAGCAAGAAGCCGAGCTCGGCATTTGTAAAAAGGATTGACGATGACGAACAGTGGAAGGTGCTTGAAGTTGTGATCCCATTGAGTACCTAATCCCGTTAGGCGTAGATGTGCCACTCAACTTGGGCAAGCTTTTTTTATGAAGCAAAGTTTTCCGAGGTGTTGGATTAGCAAAAGTATGCCGTAATAGCTTTTGGTATGAAATGAAAAGTCCAGCTTGAGGAGATGCAGTTTGAAAGTATTGGTGCCTATTGAGAATAATTAGTTTGATAATCAGTTAGTTATTTGTGTGCAGGTTTAGTGAGACATTGAGACAGGGTTGATTAAGATTTATAAATTTATGCTAGTTATAAGCATGCGATTACTCACCCTTCGAATTCACCATTATGCCTGCCCAAAGCAGAATGTTCCCCAATGAGTTCGACACCAGCAAACTCGCCGTTTTTGCCTTTAACTGTTCCGATGTATTTGAGTATACCTTGTTGACCTTCTGGCAAGGTAACCTTGTCTCCAATAAACAGCCTTGGAGCAGGAGTAGATGGAACAACAGCATTTGTAGCCGGAGTTAATGCTGGTGATTTAGGTACTGGCACATGTGCCTGATCAGCTGAAAATTGGTCCATATGCAAGTAGTCGGGGATTTAGTAAAAAGCGTAATAAATAGAAGGTTTAATAGCTTGATGAAAAAATTAATAAATAAGTAGAATATGTTATTTTAATATTAAATTAGACAAGTTTCGAATTCTTGGAAAACTCCGTTTAGTATTTCTTTGTGTGTATTTTTGGTTAATAGCCAGCCACTACAAAAATACATACATACATTTACGCATAAAAAGTAAACGAGGTCATGTGTATAAAGTGTGACTCAGGGTTAGGAATATCACGTTATAAAAATTTCGTTTGGGCTTAAAAAAATAAACATAAAAACGGTGTGCTTGTCACTTTCAAACTTCTTTTCATACTTTTTTTAATATTTGAAAAAAACAGGTTTTATTTTTAATAAAAAAGATGCCCAAAACTACACTTCATGTTTCTGGTAAGTTGAAAAATGTTTTAGATGTGCCTTGAAAGGTGCTTCAGAAGCATTTGAAAGAGTTTGGAAGTACATTGACAAGCAATAATTGTTTTGTAAGACTGAAGTTAACAGTTTTTTTTATATTAGGCTTTGGCCCTCAAGTTCGATCTCGTGAGTTGGCTTCTGAATTCGAAAGGTAAATATAAATTGAAACGTTTTTTTTTTTTTTTTTTTTTTTTAAATTACAATTGTTGAAAGTTTGAGTGGTTTTTTTTATATAATTCCTGATACCCTGGAAAACGTTGACATGCATTTGTTGTATTAATTTCTACATAATACCAGTTAACGGTTTTTAATTAAAAAATTACAGTCTTCGTTGACCAATCTTGAGCTAATTTGAGTTAATAATGATACCGATTACTATTCTATTAATCAAATATATTTTTCTTTATTTATTTTATCTCATTCCTCGCTTTTTTGACGCATCCATCGAATTTTTGACCCTTTTCCGAGAAATGACCAAGTCTCAAAAACCGCTTTTCCGAACCCGTTCTTTAAATTTCAAAAACCCCCGTTTCGTCAAAAGTAATTTTTTTTTTTCAAAAACCCCTCGTTTCAGTCTCATTATTCCCATTAATACACATTCCCCAATCCATGATCCCCATATCCCCTCCGAGATACATGACCGTTTACCCCATATCTATCCCCTTTCTCACGCTTGCCCGCTCGATCATCGTTATCCCCGATTACCTTTTTTGCATACTTGATTCGAAACGATACGATTCCCTAGGACCTTCCCTCTTTTTGACTGATATAAACAAATGAATGCATACTGGTATAATTTGTACCGGTAATGCTTTTCATAGATACATATATAAAATAGAAACAAAGGGTCAAAAATAAAAATAAAAAAAATAAAATCAAAGACAAAGACAAAATGGTTCAAAGGAAAGAATAAAATAATAATCATAATTCAGACATACTCAAGCTTTCTAAAAAACCTGGACTTAACAATCTTTTCTTCTTGTAAATCAACTGTATTCTAACTAATATTTCATCCACTTACTTACACTGTTTTTTACTTTAATATTTAGATATGGACCAATCATTAGATGTGACATTCCTAATGCCAGAAACCGTCCTTACGCTTTTGTTGAGTTTGAAGATCATCGAGATGCCAAAGAAGCATACTATGAGCTTCACAACCAGCGATTGAGCAACGGCGATGTTATTATTGTTGAATGGGCACGTACTCCTTTGAGAAAACGTTACAGATCTCCTCCTCCTCGCAGAAGAAGATACTCTGACCGATCCAGATCGCCTTCTCCTGGTCGTCGTCATCGTGAGTTCCGTGACCGCGACTACCGTGGTGGAGACAGAGGCTCGCGTGACCACAGACACCGTAGTGCAGACAGATCTAGATCTCCCCCTCCCCATGCTCGGAGATCCCGTCGGTCTCCATCGTTTTCTCCCGAACGCAGAGCCCGCGAAGACCCTCGTGACCGGTCCATTTCTCGATCCCGTTCGCCTGTGCGCGAGCGACAAGACCGCGAAATGCGTCACGGATCCAGATCTCCTATCCGTTCCCGTTCTCCCATCAGATCCCCAGTCAGATCTCCAATGAGATCATCAGCTCGCTCTCCAGGCCGATCCCCAGCCCGTTCTCGTTCGCCTCCTCATGCCATTGGAGCAGCGGCACGTGAGCGTGCCAGCCATGCTAACGATAATGGTGACATGAGAGATGGTGATAATGATGGCCGTTATGCTGAGCCAGCTGGTTCAGGCCGTGGTCGTAGCAGATCCAGATCTCCAGTCAGGGAAAGACCTGGAGACGATCTTGAGGAAGGAAGAAGAAGAAGCTATGAAGAAGAAAGAGGTGAATACCCACGTTCTCCTGCTCAGCAGCGCTCGATCCCTACTTCTCCTGCCCGTAATTAAGTCAGTTATAAGCCAATTGGTTAAATTATCTGACTGGATAATTAGGTAAAATGAAAAATAAATAAATAAAAAAACATTTACCAAAAGCAATGATCAAAAAATTAAAAACAAAAATAGCTCGGTTAATTGAATAGTTATTATTTTGTCTTGATCGGTAATATCAAATACATGGAATCCATTTTTTTTGCACGTTTTTTCTGGCAATGATTGCCTTGATTGATATTAATTTTATCGTTTTTGGTATTTTACGGTATCATTTTGTACACATTTGCTTTTTTCTATTTGTAGAAATAAAAGAAATTGGTTGCCCAGTTAAAGTCAAGCCACAGGGGACTCAACATTGAGACAGGGAAGATAAAATGAGAAAGACTTACGAACATGTACCTGGCTTACTGGATTTTTGAATGTAATGTTTTGTTTCTTTGAAAAAGTTGATAAATGTATATATTGTTTTCTTTTAATAGATACACACTCAGCTTCAATTTATTTAATTGAATCAACTGCTAAAAGCCCTGAATAATGCCAGATCCCCAAATACAGCTTTGAGTAGCTGTGAGGTGACACAGACATAGATTTTCAAAAATACTCAAGAGCTTTTTCCAAATAAAACTCCAACTCCTAGCTATACCTTAACTGATGTTCCAAAAATATGAGTTTTATAAATAAATATAAAAAAAAGAAAAAAAAGATGAGAAAAAGCTTCAGACGTAATACTCCGATTCAACAACGGAAGGGAAACCGGATTCGGAAGTTTTTGGACTAATTTCAAAGTTGTAAGAATGCGCTTAGAAGTACACTTAGTAGTGCTTGTACAATTACAGGTATGAATATGAACTATACTACCAATTGTGGTTGGATATGTCCATCTTAGCATGCGATGCCCAATAAAGAGTTGTTAATCAAGGGCCAGTTTCAAATTAATCAACCCATGCCAGTTAGTATCAACAGTATGTTACAAAAAAATAACAAAACGAAACAAAAGTATAAACACCCTTTTCCTTAATTCGCTTTTAATTTGTTTTTTTACACTATTCAACAATACAAAATTAATTGATTTGACAGCTTGGATGTTAAATTTTGACAAGCCAAGAAGCACGAAGCTAAAATTTGAATCTTGAAGATTACTGCAAGTAGATGTCAAAAATCTTAGTTTGAATAGCTTACACGCACATTATTTTTTTGAATTGACTAGATATTGCACCTCTGCTTAATGAAAGAAAAAAACATAGCGTTAGTCTTAATTGACGCATGCTTTAGATCTGGTTTTGTTTTTTCGATCAGAGATGATCCGCCAGTTCAAAGTCAAGTTTGATTTTATTATTTGACGTAGAAATATGTGACCCTTGGAAAGTTCATTGTGTGATGTTATAAACACGTATTGCTGAAGTTATTGTGATTGTACTGCCATGGCTAGTTGAAGTTGAGAGCTGAGATGTGACACTTAGCTCAACGAGATGAAAAGGATCAAAACATACCAGTAATGAAGTAAACCCTATCCAAGATAACACGAAACAAAGCTGTCACACATTGAACGCTGAGAATCCAATCCGTTGACTCAAACCAGCAAATGTTTTTTTATTATCAGCTTCCTCATCAACTAGTTTTAGTTTCTGATCAATCAATGTCGTCTGTGACATCTCTAACATCTCTAATATAAGTTGTGATTAATAAAACAATCAACATCATTAAACAAACAAAACATGAAATTCAAAAAAAAACAAACAAAAACAAAACTAGTGTTTCAAGAGTTCTCCTTCTTTCAAAAAACACAGACATGGGGAGAAAGATTGGCACAATCACACACACAAACACAAATCTTTCTAAATTAAGATGTATATGTGGTATGTATGAAGCAAAATCGAATATGCATTTTGTAATTGATACTCGAGGACTCCTATGTCTGAACCCTCGCATCTTGTGTACGTGCGTGTGTATCCTGATATCACACATGTGCTATCCTACTTTATCTATTCTTCATTATCTATTCCTGATTCCCCTTTTTCATTTTTACTTTGATTTATGGCCACTTTTTCTTTTGATACGCACAGGGCTGAAAAAAAAAAGGGTTATGCTGATTTTAAGCTGTTGACGTTTTGAATCAAGAGTAGCAAAGGAGTTGACAGGATTTTTGATGAATTTTGACAAGATTAGGGGAAGATATACATGATGAGCAAGATTAAAAAAAGATGAACAATATTAACTAGACGATTTAGACATGTCAAATAATCTTATTTTTTATTTTCATTCTTACTTTCTCAATCAATTCTGCTCTCTCGCAAAAAGGTACATATACTATTGATACTTAAATAGATTCATATATACACAATCATAAATCATCACACAGGAATCAACCAACTTTCAAACAATTCTTTCTCAAGTAAAAACTAAAAAATTTCAAAATACACCCCAAATATCCCTGTCTGTTTCCCTAGAATTCATGAATCTCAGAATCCAAAAAAACTCAAATCCAAATCTAAAAGATGCCTTTTCAATCGTCATAACAAATGAACCAAAACCCATCAAGTAAACGATAAGCCATTAGTAAACAAAAAAGAAAAAAAAAAAAGACCTGGTACTTTCATTATAAGACTTTTGTTTAAGGTTAACTTTTAAAAGATAAAAGGAGAAATATATAAACTAAAACACAAAACTGTAAATGGTTTTGTTTTACCCATCATCAGTATCGACGTAGTGAGATGCTCAACACATCAATTCCAATCACATACTCTTTCATCAACTGTTTTTTTTTTTTTTTTTTTTTTTTTTTTCAGAACCTACTTGTTTTTTCAGCTGTTGTAAGGAATCGACAAGATAAATATGAAAATGATTTATAAATAGTTTGTAATAGATGAACCCAACTTTCAAAACATTTATATATCATTTTTCTTTAATCAATCTTGTCAGCTATATGTTCCAACATTCTCATTCTACTACTACCATAAACTACAGTCAATTACACTTAAACTTTCCCACACACATACGCACACACTCTCCCACTTTGTTCTCTTTTTAAACTACGCTGATCTTTCTAGATATATACACATACTTTTCTCTTTTTTTTCCAAGACAATAAATCAAATCCTAATAATTCCTTTTTAGCCATTTAACAGCTGTTTACAAATAACTTTAAACAAATGAAGAAAGCTACAATTAAAAGGAAAGAGGATTTCAAAGAATATTTCGATAATCCAAAAAAAAATCTTAATAAAACCACACGAATCCGAAAGGTCTCAAACAATCAAATACTACCATCAAAATACAAACTCGTATTACACACACATTTTTTTCTATAAATATATAAATATATTTAAAAAATCTTTACTTCTAATCATAAAATATAATAATAAAAAAAAATAATAATAAATCATCAAAACTAAAAAACATGCGAGTGACATTAAAAAGAAGGGTAAAAAATAATAAAAGATATAAAAAAAGTAAAAATTCTATAAGCATAAGTCGTAAAAAATGAAAAAAAGAAAAAAGATTTCAAAAAAAAAAAAAAAGAAAAAGAGAAAAAGCAATTTTAATATATATGTGTGAGTTTCACTTTGTGTAGTCAGTTAATCCTTTATTTTTTTTTTTTTTTTGGTTTCCACAAGCAATAAACGAAAACAAAAAGAAAAAGAAATCAAAGATAGCCGTCAAAAGCGTGAACATTTTCCTTGGCCCATTTACGGGCGCCCAATGAAGCCTTGAAAAACTTCCGCGAGGCATACTTTTTAAATAAAGTTTCATGAGGAATTTTGGGAGTTGCAAGATACTTGACCAACAACGCGACAATGGGAAGAATTGTCTCATCTTCCACATCGCCAGCATAGTGAACCAAGTTTGCATTCCAAACCGGAGTGACATCTGCAATCATACGCGCCAGGAGCATAGCCGCGGCTGCCAGGTGTGAAGGTCGGTACTTCAAGAGTGTGTGCTCAAAGCATCCAATCTCCAAAAAGTACTTGCCGTAAGAACGGTTGCGAACATCATAGCCATCGGCCTTTGATATTCTGCGTAAAAAGTTAAGAGGGTTGGGATAAGAGAGTTCGAATCCCAAAATCTGCAAAACAAACTTTTCAGCACTCAAGATATCGTGCTCTTTAAAGTTGCCAGCAGTCAACATGCTAAAATATTTGGTAGCAGGAGGAAATACTTCTTCGTATTTAGAAGCAATGAGGAGGGCAGCAGTGCCAACAAGCTGGATCTTGTCCAAAGTAACAACGCGTAACGTCATAAAGCGGTCAATAATGTTTCCAGCAAGGAGGAGAGTTTCAGGTAAGAGTCTGAGCTTCCAGTGGATTTCAACCACCCAGTCCATCAACACGTCTCGAGTAGACCAGTTGATGCTAGTTTGATGGCTCATGTAGTTAGGGTTTGGCATGTATTTCTTTTCGAGCTCATAGAGATACTCAAAGATTTCAGGCGCGTATTCAGAAACCATCAAAGGGTCATCAAAGTCCTCAGCATCCAAGTCATCCCAAGGTTGAGTACGTTGACGTTTGGCAGGTCGATCGAGGCCAACTTCTCCATTGGCCTCCTCAACCACAACCACTTCTTCAACCTGTTCTTCTACCTCTTCAGCCTCGTTATCGTCATCATCATGAGCAGATTTGCGCTTCAAAGAGATGGTAGATTCAGAAGCAACGATGAGGTGTTCACCAGAAGCAGGTTCTTGGCGAACTGTGGAAATTGGCTTCTGGTCAGACACTGAGCGTGGTTTTGCCTCAAGAGAAGAGTGTGATGTTTCAGGTGGAGAAACTATTTTGGTTTCTAATTTTGTAGAGAGAGAAGAGCGTTTGGGGCTCAAGGAAGACGCAGAACTGGAGTTATTGGTTAGAGTAGATGCAGAGGTGTGAAGATTAGATTTATATACAGAAGTTGATTCGTGTGATTGTTTGTTAATATTTTCATGAGAAATAGGGCGAGACGCCGTGGAAGAAGGAATAGAAATATTAGATGCAGAATTAATAGATGCCGACTTGTTAGTAGAATCAGATTTATGGACGGGTAGCTTGCTATAAAAGGGCTTTTGAAGATATTGCTTAGTATTGTTTTGAATAAGTTTTGCATTAGCAGTAGCTGCGGAAGGAAGTTTGGAAACGTTGGAAAGGTCCTCCAAAACTGGGCGATTTTTAGGTGCCAAAGCTCTTTTTTTGAGATCAATGAGTTGAGAGCGGGAGAGACGAGTTCCTCCAACAACAGATGCGGGTTGGTCCATATTCTATTTAAGCAGTTAGAAAAAAAGTGACTTAAAAAAAAAAAAAAATCCATCAAAATGATAGTGACGAAAGAAGAAAGGAGAAAAAAACATACCTGAGTCATTTAATAGGAGTATATGCTAAGCAGGCACAAAAGCAAGATTAGAAGTGAAAGAGTGGAAAAAAGAGTGACAAGGAGTAGGTGATAAAATTTTTGTGGCTGAGGAGAGGAGGTTCAAGCGTGACACTGTGTGTAATACAATGAAATTACAAAATGATATATGATAATGACAAATAATTAATAATTAATAATTAATGGCTAATGGAATATCTGTGATTGATTAAATAAATTATCAGATTAATAAGTTAATATTTCGTCATAAAGGCAGCTGGCAAAGCAGGCAAAAAGTAGGCAAACAACAATGTCAAAAATCCTTTCAAAAAAAAAAAAAAGTGTGTGGTGGGAAATCCAATCTTTTTATATCCGCCTCTGTTTACTTTTCAGTGGGTGCCAGCTGGCTCACCCTTCCTACCTCACTTTACCTGCTTGACAGCTATAACACGCGTATTTATCTGAGTTTTTTGTATTCAAAGCCTAGAGACTTGATTAATTAACCAATTCTTATACTATTTATTCAAAGAGATTTCAAAAAATGTATACACAAACCAAGTTGACTGTTCATTCATGTCTCCTCACGAAAATGTAGAACCTGGTTGACAGGTCGACGAGTTCTCGGCTATAACCCACGCTTAAGTTTCTACGATTACAGAAAAACACAAAACACAAAATATTCAGCCGCACTATTATTACACACCGTGCTGTAACACACTCCATGCAGCCGAATCACATGCCAACACATGCCTGCCCTTTAGGTCTTTGCCAGTTTTACTCTATCAACACCACCACTCTTCGTACACACACAAATAGATACATTCACACAATGGTGAGTTTCACGATGATATTGAAACAAAACAATGGCTGTGAGTCTAACATCTACAGGACCCATGCCTGCTTGCTTTTATTCTTCATACTTTCCTAATAGAGTCTCTATTCACTTGCAGAAACTACTAAAAAGGAACTGTCGAAATTTCGTTTCTCAAGTGCCAGAGGTACTGAGCCCCAAGCCCTAGTACTTTCCATTTCCAAGTCACAAGAAATTTCTGTCGATAACAAGGACGACTACCCCAATGGAATCATTGCTGATACTGATGAGCTCAAAGACTCATTACCTGTCAGCTCGCCTCGATTTATCATTCTTTCGTATCCGCACAAGCTTGCTGATGGCCGGTTCTCGAGTCCTTACGTGATGCTTTACTTCCGTCCCGCTACAGCTAACCAAAACTCGCTCATGTCCTATGCAGGTGCAGTCGAATTGGTTCGAAACCAGGCTGGTGTAGCCAGAGTCATTGAATTCCAAGAGGAAGACGATCTTGACGATTTAAAGGAGTTGCTCGGTGAAAACTAAATCTCATAACTAATAACAAGGACAATCGATCATATAGAAACAAGAAAAAGGCAAAGCAATGATAATAATAAGTCGGAAGCATGATAGAATATACTCAATCACACCATTTTGGATTTCTTTTCATAACGAAACACACACATATATATTCAAATAGTTGAAATGAAATCAACCCACAAAAGATTTGGCCAAGTTCTTTTCATGCATCGATTTCACGTGACATTACACACGGCTCTGTGAATAAAGTATGTGTTTTTTTAAGCTGAGAAGTAAAAGAGGGTTAGGTCACATCAAGTGGCCAAAGTATACAACTTTACCATTTGTCAAGTAACCAACCAGATACAGGGCTAGAGAGTATGGTAATAGTCGAGAGAGATTTAGCAGGATATAACCATAGTAATCTAGCAATCTAGTATGGAAAAAGTAGTACCTGAAAGTACACATGTGGATAGCAACACAAAATACTGTAACCACTGGTAGTCTTGGTTATATACATGCTTTTCTATGGAGACAAACATACGCTTTTATAACAAGGACTGATTAATGATCCGTATACCGCTGTTTACTTTTATTTTTTTCGTGAGAATTTGGCAAAGAAAAAATACAAATAATACTAGAGAAATGGTTCAAAGCGTCCAGTCAATTGGTATTTGATAATCTCAGCCAAGTGAATGTCAAACACGATCAGACAAAAAAAACTTGCAATTGAGTATTTGTAGAAGAAAAATAACCACTGAGTCATTGCATAGAAGTTAAACAAGGATTTTGTCAAGGGTGCTCAAATGAAGAGCCATGTCGAAAATATTCAACGGTTTTTACATGGCTTTAATTTATATTAAAATGAGTAAGAAACAATTGTTTTACCGATGACTTTTCAAAAAACCAAAAAAACCAAAAAAGAAGCATTTCTAGTAAATGGAAACAATTGCAACAAGAAGTGATGGATTGTTTGAAAGATATGCGGGTCCGAATGGAACGTATCGCAATGCGCAACAACTTGTTTTCCAATGAAGGTTTCGAATATTGCTGTACTCATAAAAAGCTCTGAGGAGAGAGATGGGACTGTTTCATTGGTATCTCGATTCTACACTATTCAAATCCCATGATTGAAAAAAAAAACAAAATGCCACCTTTACCAAAAGTTTAGACCTACTTGATAGCTTCTGCCATTTTTTTAAAATTTTTCAACACGCTTTTAGGCAAATTAATTGAGTCTGGAAGAAAAAACAATGACTTTTTAGCCTGTTTAGGCATCGAAAAGCTAGCCGCACACGCAACACAGAGACCCAATCAATCACAGCTTTGGAGTATCGAAGAAGTGTACAAAGCAGAATGAAGAGGCAGAAAAGGTAGAGTGATGTATATTTATATGTTGCACAAAGACACAAAGTGAAAAATAAATAATCAAATGCCCTGGTAACAGCCTTGTTCGTTACTGATCAACGAGTCGGTTACATGGATAGGCTTCACGCCGGCTGACCCGTTACAGACGGGGAATGTAGAACTGCCCAAACTTGACTTGAAATAATGGCCAATCAGCGATAGTCCGTCTTTGTTTAGGCAACTGTTACAGGCCCGGGATCTAGGAAACAATGTTCCTTTTTACGTTTTGATATATTATATAGTATTATAATGTAGTTTTTTTGTTTTAGGTTTTGTCTTGGGCTTCTTCTCCATAGAAACCTCAATAATTCCATTTCTCAGCTCTCTGCAAACACAAAAGCGAAAAAAAATAAACACGAAGTCTTAATCTTGGAAATGTAAACACGGTTTATTCTCCATTGAAAGCCCAAAATGTTTCTATGTCAATTGCAATTTGAATACAAGACCTTTTGCTCATGAAAAAATTCCTCATTTCTGGATCAATTTCGGAGCACCAAGTCAGTAGATAACCTTTGCAAAAATTATATATATAACGAAAAAAAAAAAGCACGAAAAACTTTTTCAAAGCTAGATAACTTTCAAAGCTTGGAAACCATTTTTTGAGAAAATTATGTGGTGAAAAATTTTGAGAGAGTGAGAACAAAAGGCTGATATCGTCATCATCACTAGGCAACTGGTTGCGTGGTAACGCATGTGACTTTCCCAATTCTAGTATTGGCTTAGTCAGCGTCAGTTCAAACAAAAAAACCCACCGAAAACAAGCACATCTGTTACACAAAGCCAGCCTGGTAATGATTGAAACGTCACTATCCAGGGTAACTCTTCTAACCCTTGTAATGATTATCAAAACTAGCCGCCCTTTTCTGTTAAACCAGTCATATTTATATTTCAGTTTGACCATCCTTCTTTATCTATAGATATTTCATTATCATGATGGTTCTTTTTGTTTTTTTTGTTCATTTTCCTAACGTTTGAAATTATCTCAGTTGATTAATTTCTACTCAATTCTGGCGTTGGCTTTGTGTATTTCCAACGCCTTACATGTCTTAATCCCAAAGTGTTTGCCCCAATACCTGATGTCGCACGCAATTATAATATTTCAGCGATGCGGCCACTCTAATCAGCAAATAAAGACACCCCTGATACGTATAGCTATATTGGGCTTTTTGTAGATTTGAACAAAACACAAAGTATTTAAATATGATACTAATTATAAAGTCGTTTATAGATTAATCTCGAATATTAATACCAATATTATCAGCATAGACAAGCAGAGTCGTAGAACATCAATACATTTCCTATTCAGTCTCCAGCCGCTAAACAAAAGATCCTGTGCAAGTTGAACGCAAAGAATGAATGGGCTGGTATTATATATATATATATATATTATTTCGTTTTTATCAATATATTTCATATTTTGATCTCTGCTACACACATAAAACAAACAAAGTTAAAGTTTTTGCAATTGCTGTTTGTTTCTATTTAATTTTATATCAAACAAAAGAGACGTGATGAATCTTTCTTTCTGTTTTGCGTTTGCTTAAATACTTTTCCCATGCTTATGGCCGAAATGGTCCATAACTCTGGTGACATTCTTTGGGTTGGCTGTTTGTTGGAAAGCTATGGTTGATTATACAGGACGAAATAATAAACTTGTAAATTCATAAAATAAAAAAAGAATGAAAGACAATACGCAAACACAACACGAACACAAGTACGAATGAATATTCAGAAATACCCAGTTATTGAGACTTGGTTGCCTGGCTGTTTACGTTTATCAAAATCCCATGAGATTTCTAGTTTACTCCTGATACTGCAAAGATTACAAGATTACAAGATTCAACGTGATTATAGCTGGAACATAATCTGTAAATTATAATTGATCATCACACATCTGAAAAATATATTTCAGAATAAACATTCTGAAAACAACGACCAAAATTCCGAATTAGTAGATTTATATTTTATTTTTCTGTGTTTATATTTGCTTATTTTCGTAATGTTATGATTTTATTCCACGACGCTTTTAGGATTATCGCATTAGAGCTAATCAGGCTTTTTTTTTTGTCTCTTTCCGTCCCTTTTCGTATATTTTTTTTGTTTGTTCTGGACTGGCTGCTCAAAACCCAAGTCCTATTGAAACATGGTCTACTTATCTCACATCACGCCCACACGGCACAGCACAACATACACACACATATATATATATATATATCTAGGCGAAAATTTCTTTTAAACCAAAAAAGATGCTTTACAGTAAAGTTGATATGAAATGTATATACATAACTATACGAATACATATATATAGCTGAAACAGTAAACTTAATGATAAGCATCAAACAAACTAAATATTATGAGCGTCTATATATGAGCTTGCTCATGATTCGTATTTTTAGGTTTTTCAATTTCAATTTCAATTTTGGTTTTAGTTTTCGATTTCCATCTTAGTTGTTGGCTACTCATTGCCCATTTCTACATTATTTATCTACATAACAACGTATATGAACTCTAAAAAACAGTCTACGAAAAGTTTGCGAAATATATTTGAAATGTACAAAAACACATACACATGTGCTTCATTTCTGAATTTTATTTATTTATTTGTTGATTCAATTTCCACCATATTTGCTTCGTTCTTTTATGTTTATCTTGTTTTGCTTATATTTATGTGTTTTTCTTTTATATCTATCCCATTATTATGGACTCTTTTCAGTAGTTCTATCTTGATAAACATCATCATTAGACATACACACACAAAGGTGTCATTATTGCACATTCGTATATACTCTCAATGTGTTTTTTGGTGTTTTGACCGAAATAAACATGACGACTAAATGTACCTAGTTAACGTAACAAGCAAATATGACCAACAAAAGCAGCGCAAGGGTCTGTACTCCAACGAAATAGATCAAGCCAGCTACTAGTTCCCTTTTTATCATTTACAATCACTGTTTTTTTTTTAATTTACTTACCAACTTTTTTTTCAAGACTTTGATATGGTTGCATGAGGCTTAGCGTTGGCCAAATTTGTCCGAACTTGTAAAAACTTGTTAAAGCTTGTCTAGACTTGTTTATGCTTATTCTTCTGTCATGTTTCTTTCTGCTTTTGTATTCTTTCTGTTTTTATCTAATTTCATCTAATACACACTATATTTGAGTGGGTGTTTAAAGTGTGATATTTGGGGGTACGATGAACATCAATTGTTGCTTTGTGAACACTCTTATCAGCCAGTTTTCCAATTTATGACGGATTGCACAAATGAAATAATGAATGAAAATAAAACGACAATGGTAATGATGATTATAATAAAGAAGAGGAGCTAGGGTACATATACAACCAAAAACCTCAAGACCAAGTACTTGTACTATACACAAATAATCTTTGAAGGAAATCTTTTTATTGTCCAACCTGTGCAAATCGTAAATAGATGAATATATATATCATTCTAAAAGCCTATTCAGCAGACATTATAAATCAATCTGTCAGAACATCCAAAAGGCGTAATCGAAGTAGGATCAACACACACACACACACACACACATGTATCAGGCGCTCAATTGGAAGTACAGAAAAGCTCATAAGGTTTAAAAGTACAAGACCCCAGAATTCGAAACTCCGATAATCCAAAAATCCAAAATCCAAAATCGAAAACTGGAAATTGGGAATTGAATAACGTCGAGTAACGTTCAAAACTTAAAATAGTCAACTTGAAAAGGCATTTCAATGCAACACAAACATCCAAAATAATACAAGTCATGAAAACAAAAAATGTCTAAACAAATACCATGTAACCGAAAGTTCCGAAAATGTCTCTCTATAGATGCGGAGATTACTATTTGTGTCTTGAAATGCAAACTAAAATGTAAAACCGAGAAGTTTAACAAAGATGAAAGACATATGTTTCAATGTGTAGGATATAGACAAAACTAAAATACTAAAATGCTGAAATACAAAAAAATTCCCAGGAAACGAGTAAGTATGAAACTCAAAACGAAAAGATAATGAACGAATAAGTATTGAAGGGGAAAAGCGCAGAAGGAGAAAAAAGACAGCATCGTTGAATCAAAATTAGTGTTTTTGATTGTCTCTGCCTTTTATTTTTAACACTATCATTTTGAATCATTTATGAATCTGTGAATGCTCAAATGATAAAACAAACAAACTGGGTGTGCATGAAATACGAGTTTAAGTAAACTTGGTTGTATAATTGAAACAGGATTTTATCTCAGTTAATGTATGTTCAAATCAGAATCAGAAGACGAAGAAAAACACGAAAGAGCAGGAAATAAAGGAAACAGCGGAAGTAGGAGAATCACGATGAGAAGGGTAGCGATGACGAAATGTAAAAAAGAGTCAATTTGGTATGGACGCTAAGACATTGTAATCATGTCTAAAATTAATGGCAACGAACAAGGTTAATATAATGAAAAAAAAAAAGGTTAACAAAGCTATGAACACAAAATATGTTAACTTAACCGAGACTCGTTTCGAGTATTTTAGTACATTAATCTAAATACAGAACAAGAAGAGTCACATTCTTTGACAGTTTTTCAAAGTCTCAATACTATTATTGGATTGTTTTATCAAAATCACCCTAATAGTTTATCAAATAACTTCAGCTCAAACTTAATGAAATCCAACAATGAAATATTAAAAACAACCTTTTTGAGCCACTCGAATCGTATCTCAATGTATCTTTTCCGAATACCTGTTTACTCATTTCTTGTTTTTTTTTTTTTTTTTTTTTTTTTTTTTTTTTTTTTTTTTTTTTTTTTTTTTTTTTTTTTTTTTTTTTTTTTTTCTATTTCTCCATTTTCCATAATCGTTACTCTGTTCCATTTTCGTTTATCATCATTCTTATTTTTTTAGAGTTTCTTTTCTTTCAATATTGTAATTTCAGTAACAAATATTTATAGACGATATTTATTTCTACAATCAGTATGTATTTGCATTTATACATCAGCAGTGTATGTGTTTATATCTATCGTTTCTTTCATCATTCTTTTTTGGATCATTTTTTGGACCACTTGCTTGTTGCCCATTCCTTTGCCGATTATCGCTTTGTTTATCATTAAACCTTCCACAACGAAATATATATACATGAAATACGAATATGAGTAAATGAATAAATACAGAAAAGTCTAAAAGGCTACTTATCCATGACAACCGTGAAACAAAAAAAAAAATAAACAATAATAATATGAAAAGCTGATAAACTATAAAAAGAAACGGCAAAACTGAAAGACTTCAAAAGTGAAAAATTGAAGGAATACTCTTTTGATATTTTTTATATTACTCCACATTTTCTTTGAATAGCCATCTTTCAAAAGGCATACATGTATGATAACAAATATATATATATATACGAATAAATACATATCTCTCTATATATTAATGAACAATCAAAGAAATGAATGGATATATAAAGCACATGTGCTTTACATTATCAGGCCAGTCCGACATTTCTTTTCAAGCCTTTTCTACAAAAAACAAAAAACAAAACTTACAAGTAGAAAAACCAAAAACCAAGAATTAACAAACCAAAAGTCAATGAAAAGTAAACAAGAATAACGAAAACAGTGTAGCTGTCATAACAACTGATATCAAATTTTCAAATGTAGAGCTGCGGATGTTTAATGATTTCATTTAATGTTTTTTTATTTTTCAGTGCACAAATGCCAGTTTGAATTGTTTACCATTTTCTTTTTCAAAATCTGAAGTCTATAATGCATTTACAAGTACCAATTCGCTAATGCATCGACAATTTCTTCAACAAAATCTTAACACTTTACAATAAGATAACAGTTTAGGTCTCATCTTTGGTGTCTTGAACCTTTTTGTCAAAAGTTTTTTAACATAAAAAAAAAAAAAAAGGTTTAAATAGTTGAGAGTGATATCATATATAAAAAAACAACAACATAAAAAAGCAAATAACAACGTAAATAATCCAAATTGAAATAGAATAAAACAATGGTTGAACAACAAAAACAGTTTACAAGTTTGTTTACATCAGCTTTTTTTACAGTTTAGAATACCCATAGACACAGATATAAAGAGAAAAAGAGATAAGGGTCGTTTGTGATCGAGACAGGGGGCGAAATAGTCAGAAGATACCATAAGAGCACTTCTGTAAAAGGAGAAAATAAATAAATGAATAAGTAAACAAGTGAAAGCGACTAAGCAGTGTAAAGTCTATTGATCTTATTATGGTGCCCAGAGTTTTTAAAAATCAGACCTTCAAGGGTCGTTTTTCTTGTCTACAAGGCACATTCGTTATTCAATCTTGGAGTCTGAAATATACACACACACACACACACACACAAATATACATCCTAAGTTTATTAAATGAAAAACGTAAAGCGCAACCAACTAGTAAAAACTCACAAATCATGCGACTAAAGTAATATGAAAATACAAATTTGAATATCAAAATGTACAAATCTAAATACCCAAATGCCCAACATGGGGTGTGAGCATGAAAAAAGGGTTGCTCCAACTACCAGCCTATTTTCATCACCTTAACCTTTTTCTCTCTATTTGTGACAAGGCAGTAACTCGCAAGTAATTTTCTAGTTTGATCAATAACGTCCCCTCTTTTTTTTCTAGAAATTTAAACAATTGGTTTTATTGTAAATGAATATATCAAAAAATGGAAATCGAGTATCAATAATCGAAACTGGAAAACAAACGAAATTCAAATTAATTGAAAAAGAAAAAAAAAGAGAAATGTGTCACTGACAAGTTGCTACAGTCAAATCAAAAAAAAAGAAATGAAGCTTACAAGATGCAACAATAACATCTGGTAATGTGAACGTCATGTGATATTGACCCGGACCTATACACATTGGTACTGCTAACTGAACATTTCAAGAAGAAAAAAACAAAGAAATCAACGAAAAAACAATAAAGAAGCAATCAAGAATTATAATTCCCATTTTCCAACAATTTTACCTGTCAAAAGATTTCAATTTAAAAGAACCGACATACTCAATTCAACAAGCTGTAATGGCATTCTGGTGAAGCTGTTTGAGTGTCTGCATAATGTGCTGCTTCCGCTTCGGTGGAAAACCAGCAGATGTCCGGTTCGAATCCAAGGGTCGGCAACTTGAGCCCTACGAGTAATCTGGGTGCTTTAAGCTTGCCTTAAGTATAGGAGGAACTTCCCCAGGTGAGCAATCAAGCAAGGAACCTTCTGCCCTAGGCATGGCGGATTGGATGGCATCGGTTGGGTTGTACAATGTAGACACAGTAATTGGCAACATCTTTTTTGTTTTTTTAATAAATTTATTTGTTTTTATTGATTTCTATTTTTTTTTTGTTTTTTTTTATCAATTATTTGATGAAAATCGTTGTAAACTAATCATCTAATTTCAGTTTTTCAAATTCAAGTCGTCTTAGCTCAGTAGATGAAAGCTTGTCAGAGTAATTGTCTTTGGCAGTTCCTTCAATACAACCAATCACATCAACATCATATACTATCAATGGCTTGAATCCCTTTTCAATTCTAGTCTTGTTAACTTGGATACCTCCATGGATAGTCTCTTTGGAAAGCACCAAAGCATCAATATCTTCCACAGTTGCCGTGGGCCCCGACACATCATGAATCATATGAGTTTCCACGTCCAACAGCGGGAACACATATTTCAAAAACTCTTCAACGTGGAGCTGCCTAGTCATGTAACTTTCCAGTACTTCTGCGTATTTTTTGCGCACAAGTAGTTCCGGACCTGTGATTCCTACAATCAAGCATTCTTTTGCAAGGTACCCAGCGACAGTGAGCAAAACGCGGTGCCCGTCGTGCAAATGGTCAAAAGTGCCGCCAACGGCTACAACATCGTGTTCCCATTCTGAGGCATCCTGAGGTCCAAGGGTATCAAAAAACAGTTTTTCGTCTTCTTTTGAATCAAACCGTAATCCGTATTGTTTACGTATTTTTTCTCTTCTTTCTTTTTCTTTTTCTTCCTCTTCTTCTTCTTGGTCATGTTGTTCGTTACTTTGTTGACTTCCATTTCCATCGCTGTTGTTTTCGCTTTCATTTTTCTCTTTTTGGGAGTCCGAATCGGTAGCGTTTTGAGACATGTTGGGAACATATTTATGTGAAGGCCCAGCGTATTCCGAAAAGATCACGTCTTCCTCTTCTTCTTCAGCAATTCCGTTTAGCACCGACTGGTTTCGTGAGACTGGAACGGCTCCGTTTTTGTGGGCAATTGCCAAAGGGTCTGGCATTTTGAAAATCATGGAAGGAAGACTGGAAAGTTTGCTTCCTTCGGGGAGGTTCAAACGAAACTCTTGTAATAAGTCGACCTCTAAATAAAATAATAAAAACAACAAGAATAATAACAGTAATATTAATATTAATAGTAAAGATAATTGTTAATCAACTGTCGATTTCAACATCCCAACAAAAAAATAATAATTCAAAGTTCAATTCAATTTACACTTACCATACTTTCCAGCAGCCACGACTTCCCAATTCTGCCTTCTTCCACTTTCAAAGTCTTCTCCATCGATGAGCACAGTCACTCTAATTCCTTCTCTTCTGAGTTCATGGGCTTGCTGGCGGGCCAGATTATAAAAGGCAGCAGTCACAGTTTGAACGTCTTGCAAAGTGGTTTGGTTGCGCATGACCATAATGTCCAAAGACCCAGACTTCATTGTGTCGTGAAGACTGTGCGAAACGAGTTCTGAGTAGAGCTCGGCAATGTGTGAGTTGTCGTTGGCAGCTACCAGCAAAAGTGTTGAATTGTAAAACATTGAAAGGTAGTAGCTTTGATGGTGATATTGATAATAATTACGAGGATCAAGTCAATGTTGGTTCCGAAGTCAGTCGCAGTAAGAATCGAATGTAATATATGAAGCGGGATATAACGCTAGAAATGAGTGTTGTCTGGCCCAATATTAGTAGCTATCAATTAGTTGTTTATGGGTAGCTGTTTTTATTTTTTTGGTAGCCACTTGATAGTATATATATATATATATATATATGTTTTTAAACCTGGGGGTATGTGTGTAACACAAGATCTCTCTCAGGGATATATCTGTGTGTGTGTGTGAGTGTGTATGCAAAATGTTTCCTTTAAGATTTAAATGTGATTTCTGGCCATGTGGGGTTGTGCCAAAAAAAAAAAAGAAAAAAGTGTGTGTACTGTGCTGCTTTTTATGTGTGTGTGACCTACTGTGGAGTCAACAGTTTTACTTTTTTGGCCACACTTGTTCAAAAAAATAGACATATGAAAATCTTCAGCTGAACAGACTTCTTTTTTTGCATCTTCATATGCTCTATTGAGTAGGCCTACAAATAGTTGAAGTGATATAAGATGATACGTAAAAGGATGGCTACAACGCCTATGTTACATGGTTCTCTAACCCTTGAATAAATTCATTCATTCATTGAGTAGTAGGCCTCTCTGACCAACATTTGCTCTATATCTACAGAATCGCTATTCTCGATAGTCCATAGCCAATTCTTGAATATGGATAAATTACACTTTCGGTGCTTATTTGGGTACTACTAATTTCACAGAACTTTCTCAATTTCAAAGCCTACGCGTCGCTCAGCAGAAAGCCACCAACAAATAAAATCCACGCTATATGAGAGACACACGAACGCCGCCTCGGTTTGAGAACCAGGAAGCCCTAAAAACATATCACATGACTATCACAGGAGCACACGTTAAGGTTAGAACTGATTTAGTCTCCAAGCGCAAATTTATTTTCAGCATTTGACTCGTACTAAATATTATTGCTGAGTTTGTTGACATTTGGACAAAAATAAAATAATAACACTATTTATTAATAAAACATGAAATGTAATCACGTACATGAGATAAAAATAATAAACTATAGTCGTACACGCAAATATATATATACATTTATATAAAAAACACTCCTTTCAAGCCCTTTCTTTGAAAAAAGACTTTAGAAGAAAGTTTTTCATTTTTTTGGTATTGGACTGTTAAAATCACCTAGTAAACACTTAATCCTAATTGAAATTATGATTAGTTTTCTTAGGCAATGATACGGGTGATAAGACCGGTACCGACAGTGCGGCCACCCTCACGGATGTTGAAACGCTGGCCTTGTTCCAAAGCAGTAGGGTGAACAAGTTCGCAGACCATTTCAACGTTGTCACCAGGAAGGACCTGAGTGGAGATATCAACATCCTCGGGGAAGGTAAGAACGGTAGTGACATCAGCAGAGCCAATGAAAAGCTGGGGACGGTAGTTGACACCGAAAGCAGAGTGACGGCCACCTTCTTCCTTGGTCAAAATGTAGATAGAAGCAAGGAACTTGGTGTGAGGCTTAACGGTGCCTGGCTTGCAGACAACCATACCACGCTTAAGGTCTTCACGCTTGATACCACGGAGAAGGATACCGGCGTTGTCACCAGCAATAGCCTGGTCAAGTTCCTTCTTGAACATCTCAATACCAGTAACAGTGGTCTTGATGGGAGTATCGTTGAAACCAATGACTTCAACTTCCTCACCACGCTTCAAGGTACCACGGTAAACACGGCCAGTGGCGACAGTACCACGACCGGGAATAGAGAAAACGCCCTCAAGAGGCATCATGAAGGGCTGGTCAGTGTCACGAACAGGAGTGGGAATGTACTCATCAACAGCATCAAGGAGCTCCTTAATCTTGGTCTCACCGATTTCAGGCTTGCGGTCTTCCAAAGCACAAAGAGCAGAACCCATGACGACAGGAGTGTTATCACCATCAAAACCGTAGGTAGAAAGCAACTCTCTCATTTCCATTTCAACAAGTTCAAGCATTTCAGGATCATCAATAGTATCAACCTTGTTGACGAAAACAACAATGTGCTTAACACCAACCTGGCGGGCAAGAAGCAAATGCTCACGGGTTTGGGGCATTTGACCATCAGAAGCAGCAACGACAATAATAGCACCATCCATACGGGCAGCACCGGAAATCATGTTCTTGATATAATCGGCGTGACCGGGACAGTCAACATGGGCATAGTGGCGGTTAGGAGTCTCGTACTCAACGTGAGCAGAAGTAATGGTAATACCACGAGCCTTCTCTTCAGGAGCCTTATCAATAGACTGGTAGTCCAAGAATTGGGCACCACCATCCTTGGCAAGGACCTTGGTGATAGCAGCAGTAAGAGTGGTCTTACCGTGATCGACGTGACCAATGGTACCAATGTTCAAATGGGGTTTGGTTCTTTCAAAAGATGCAAATCTAACAGACAAGGCTGTAGAACGAGAGATGGCGATTCTGGGAACCGCGAAAGCGGCTCTCATAACGCTGAAAGGGCGAAGAATGTTGGCAATAGCCATTTTGACGGTTACTTGGGTAATTCCGGATGTTTTTTAATGGAAAATCCTGAAATCTCAAGAGATGTGAAGAAAAAAAAAAGAGAGGAAAAAAAAAAAAAAGTGTATGTATTATGAAAAATTCAAAAAAAAGTCAGTGGTTTGTCAATGTAGACATCTGATTGGATGGAGGAGGCAAATAGGGTAACCCCATCACATGACATTCATATTGCTGAGCTATTATCTGCCTGGAGTTAAGGTAAGGAAATGAATAGTTATAGAGAGTGAAGTTATAAAGAGAGATATTAAACATAAAAAACGGGAACAAAACATGAATATGATTGTAATATTTCACTCCAATTGATGTGAGAATCAGTTAGTGATACATATACATATAAACTGTTCCAGAAAACTAGCTTCGTTTGAACTCATAGAATATGGGCAGTTAATGTGAACTAATTTGCTCGTTCAAACGAGAGGCATATACTTTACTTTTACAATCGAATTTTATTTTAACGGATATGAGACAACTCAAATGCCAATTTTCGTATTTGCAACCGGTTGTTCATGTAAGCTGATTTTGATGAAACTTGACACATTTATCCCTGGGCTTACAAAACTGCTTTTCCTTGGCTCTCCGGCCATTCGTTCTGCCTCATTACTTCTACATTGAAAGTTTTCAAATCAATGTTATATGATTCTAACACACCTTATAACTTGTCCCCAAATATGATTTTCAATACCAATTTACAAAAAAAAAAAAAAAAAAACATAGAGCCAGAAAACGATACGCGTTTTTCTAGTTAATTTACTAGCGAGTTGCGGTGATGGATACTGATAACAACAAAACAAAAAATATGAACAAGTACCTTATATGGAGCAACTTCAGTGAAATCTCGGTCCGATACTTGACTATGATGACTTTCCTGTTGCTATCAAGCTGGCGTGTCTGATTAACTGACATTTTCCAAAAACCCACTTTAACTAAAAGCTTTGACAAGAGACTTTGGGCAACTTGAAAAAGTATTAGACGTTCAAAAGTTTTATAACTTCTACGCTCTACCCCTAATATCAATAAAAAACCGATAAATTTAAAATGTAGTATAAATATTTAAAAATAAAAAAACTGAATTAATGATCCAGTGGCCTAAAGGTAAGGCGTCGCCCTCCGGAGGCGAAGATTGCGGGTTCGAGTCCCGTCTGGATCTAGCTTTTGGTTTTTGCTTTTTTCAAAAAGTGTCGTGTGACTTTTTGTAACGCAATTTTCCAATTTTGATTCTTACATTAACCATAGCATTAAAAGTACCGATTATCGAGTACTCTAAACGCGACAAACTAGTCAATTGATTTGGACTGGAGTCCTGGATACTACACGTGATGTCGTGACCTCACTTTTTTGATCTTTCCACAGCCGTCATACCAATGGCTTTTGTAATGCTAATCTATACTGTAAGAAACCCTTCGTTTATTCTTTTTATCGTTCGTCTAATTATCATAGACCGAAAAAACCACGATTCATATCATTATCAGGATTGCGAAACTGCCAATTGTCATGCCTGACTAACTGCTGCTCACAAGAAGGCTTACACAATCCTTCAAAAAGGGAGTTGTGCCAACACGGAGGAACATTCCTCCATGCTCAGCCGTGCCACAACTTTGAGAAAGCTACCCTTTAGAGCCTACAATGACAGGAGCTTGCCGTGAATTGCACAGACTACAAATCGTTATATACTTGCTAAAATTATTCCAAACCAGTTTATTTCTTATTCTTGATTATACTTGAATCTTCAATCGTCACCTACTCTTTTTTTCCCCAGCATATCTTTCACTTAATTACAAGGCTAAGAGTGCTGAGAAGATTCAATATTATTACACAAATCTAGGCGTAACTGGCTTGGCTTTATTGAAACATCTTTCTCCACGGCTTTACCGTTTTTTCATTCGTACCGTTTACCGTTCTACTTACACATTCTCTTAAACGCAATTATCGTTGGAACGCTATTGTATTCACAAACATGATTTCCAGCCCGCCCATTCCAACCACACGCAAGAGCACTCGATCATGTGCGTCGAAACGAGACAGCCCTGACTCGGCATACACACACAGCAAAGCTCCATCAAGCGCAGACACAACACCTCCAGGAAACAACGACCCATTCAAGAAACGCCATATTGCATGTGAGCAATGCCGAAAACGAAAGCTCAAATGTAGTGGTACCAAACCTTCTTGTTTGTCTTGCACAAAGCACAATCGTGAGTGCGAGTATTCTGGTGTGCTCAAAAAAAGCGGCCCAAAGCCCGGTTACATCAAAAAACTTGAAAATCGGTTAGAACAACTAGAGTCTATGTTGGCTGAAAGTGAAACTCAAGAAGCTACACTTCGCCGCTCTTCAAAAGCAGGTCCAGCAGAATCAACTGAAAACGAACTTAATTTTGAAAAAATTGCTTTTGGTCAAAACACGAGTAGTAAAAGTTTGTTACTGCTTGGCGTTGATGAACCATATCCTAGTAGCGTACTTGTGTCTGAACTTATGAGCGTCTACTCCCGGAAAATGCAGCCGCACTTCTGCTTTGTTGAACCTTCCAGGTTCATTATCCCGGTGACTGCTCAAAAGCCTGGTGTTCATCCATATCTGTTTTATGCTGTCATGGCTATTTCAGCCTGTTTAAGCGAAAAACACAAAGAACTTGAGCAAGAGTTTTACACCAGATGTGTCAAGTATCTTAACAGAGCAGAACTCAAAGGACTCGGAGAAGAGATCTTGGACCTTCAATATGTCCAAGCACTAACAATTCTCAGTATTTATGAGCATCTCTGTTCAGCCCTCTCTAGAGCCTGGATCACTTGCGGCAAGTCGATTCGTGGTGCACAAATGCTTGATTTGCACCGTCTGGACGGTCGTTTCAAACAAAACGACACTGCTAAACTTTCTGAAACTTACCAAGTGCCTTCACAAGACAAGGCTATGGAAGAAGACCTTTCACAAGAAGAAGAGTTCCATGCAGGCCTCCATGGTGGTGTATTTGAATATGAATACCCTTTTAGTCCTTTTAGGTATAACCGTGTCAATGAAGCTCGCGGAACGTTTTGGACAGTGTATATTCTGGATCAGTATGGTTCTGTAGGTACTGGCTGGCCCACTGGGTTGAATCAACAATCAATTACTACTACATTGTTCATGGAAGACCCTGATATGGCTGAGGCCCGCTCCAACAATCATTCTACTCAAAAAAATTCAAACGGCACTAAAAGGTACAAGAGCCAAAAAGATTCAGCAAACAAAAAGTCTGATAGTTCTGAAGATTACGGTAACAAGCCTTTGTATTGCAGCCTTGAAGAATTCATTCGTAACCCTGATAAATTTGAACGAGGTGCCAATTCCTTCATTGCGTTTGTAGCTGCCTACGGATACATTCTTTCAAAGACTTTTGAACTTTTGAATGCACCATACAGATCAGACGACCGCTTAATCACTGGTAACTGGTGGACAGGACATAATGAGATCCTTGCCTCTCTCAAACGCTTTGCTGCCTGTCTACCTAAAATTGACCCCGATCTTCCACATGCTAACTTCATCATTGGCTTACACATTGTTCATCACACATGTGTCAGTTCTTTAGCTAGAGCCAGTACAATCAGGGCTCGTTCGCTTGGAAAACACAACAAGACCACTAGTTATGAGCATATGGGCTTACAATCTGCCATTGACTTGACCATGGCTCTACGACAGTCCAACAACCTTTATGATGTCCTAGGTCATCCTGGCCCTTTGTATTGCCTTTTCGCAGCAGCAAAAAACTTTTTGGTAATCATCAAGGAAAAAGTCGCCGTGGTAAATGGCTTCACAACTCCACCGCCTTCGGGCTCATATGCCGCTGCTAACTTGGCATACAACTGTACCATAATTATTCAATGCCGTTCATACCTAGACTTCCTTTTGACAGTGCTCAATATTGTTAGGAGCAGGGTGTTTATGGCGCAGTGTTTTTACCAGCAACTACATTTGGATATCACTTCCGCCAATCTTACCTTTGCAGTACCATCTATATTTAACTTTGCAGAATGGGTTAATAATGAACTGAAAAAACAAGCGAGCGTTGAGGGAGAAAAAGAAAAGTCCAACAATTCTCAGCTTTCTAATACCAATCCAAATTACAAGTCTTTCAAGCTGCCAAATATTGAAACTCCAGGATCTTCCTTTTGGCGCACAGTCAAAAAGTTGTGGGAGTCTCGAGAGATGCATATTTATTACCCACGTGAAACATCAGCGCCTTCTGATGCTACCCATGCTGATACCAGTTCCAAAGATGATACCAATTCTGAACCGTCGAATTTGAATTCTTTTGAAGCGCTGAGCCCTGAAGTCCAAAAATCGCATGCCACCGCTGATTTCCCAGTCATTTTGGAGCCGTTGAGAATTGATGATTTAGACATGACAAATGTATTCAAAGAGCACGATACTTCATACATGTTTAGAATGGAAAACAACAAACCAGTAATGCCTCAAACTTCAAACCCATTTTTGTCTATACCAGAACCTCAATTTTTTGCAGCCGGTAATACTAATATCATTTCTCCTGATCGAGTTGACATTTTGAGATCATTATCAAGTAACGCTGGAAGCCCAGACACTTCGAGCATAATTGATGTCCATTCGCACAGCAACATGGCCAACACTCCATTTCTATCTCCAACCATTCAAGACAGCCCTGCTCTCACTAGCGAAAGTTTTACTTTGGCGCCAATTTCTGAGAAAAATGCCTTTATTACTCCTGATTCTGGAAGTTCGGCTTTGTCGTTGAACGAGGTTTCGTCCAACATTGAACCTGCTTCCCACAATCAATCATTACATTTGAATCTTGGAATTGAGGACTCCTTTTCTTCTTTCCCAGGCATGCTCCCTCGAAATGTTGAAACTCAGCCTGACTCGGTTTTGGAGTTTTCTGTGAAACCCAGAAACAATGCAGGCATGGACACAAACGCCGTACCATTCACAGAAAACCCTGTTGATTTAACTGCTGGTACCAACGAAGCCATAATTTCAAATGAAGACTTGGAGCAAATGGCTGAATTTGATAATATTCTCAAGTACTCACAACGATATCCTGAGCATTTGAATTGGAACTCAGAGGCACTTGTTGACAATTTGATGAAGGAATTGATGGGACCTGCTAATATCCCACTGAACCCATAGATTTTATTTTTTTAGTCTGTATTCTTATCACTGTTAATGCTTTTGTTTAATAGTACTTATAAATTTTTTGTCAATACGCATCAATGTATTAAATTTTTTTGGTTATGCTGATCCACTACCACTTTTACTATATATTTGGAAATATATGATGAATAAATTTGATATTAAATATACTTCCAGTACGATATGTTTTAGTTTTAAGACTTTTTTTTGTTATTGCTGCTATCAAAATACTTCTGTTACCCAAATTATTTTATTGCTTATCAATTTAGCACAACTTTTTGTGTTGGATTGCTGGGGACAACCAAATTGAACAAAGCCAAAACCTCTAACTGCACATCTATTTTTAGAGAAATAATGGACTGTCTATCACTTATATCGCATCTCAACCCCATTTTTTACTATTTTAAAATTTAAGATTTGGAAAAAAGCACTGTGATGCATTTATATCTTCCATGCTTTCACACTTCTAAACGCAGAGAAAATTTTATGTAGTATGTAGTGAAATGAAGTCAAACTTAGTATTAGAAGTGATGCCCATCAGATCTCGCTTGATATTACATTCAAACCTTGATCTTGTCAAAAAAAAAGCTTATGTAAAAGGAAAGAATAGGAAAGGGGAGGAAAAAAAGAAACAACAGATGTCTGGTCTTGTGCCGATCCTTTGTTCCTTGGGTAAAGATTACCAAATGTATGACTCCCAAACAATGGCAAATGAACAAACCAAACAAAATGCCCAATGATCATTTGTAAATTTGGTACCTATGTATATGCATGTTGTATCTTTGGAGGATCATTGAAAAAATGATAACGCCTCCCCGAGTCAACACAAAAGAAGGAAAAAAAAAAAAAAAGAAATAGTCATTGCCAATGCCAGATCTATTTATTCTTGGTAACAGATAAAATCCAGTGTGGTGGGACTACGATATGCGACGTGTTGGAATTGTGAAAAAATACCCAAATATAGGGGTTATAGATAGAGTCTCACTTAGATTGTAGGTACCAGAAAACAGTTATGCCAATGTTTGAAAAAAACTAAAATGTGATGAAAACAAAGTACATTGAAGCTAGGAGAAAATCAATATATTAAGTTGACATTAACATAAAGGCTGAGCTATTTCATAAAAGACAAAACAAAAATATATCAAGTATTTTTACTATTGACAATCTCGTTCAGAGCATAAACAGGATTTATTATGTCTTCCAACACAATCACTTCTATTTCTTCATATTGAATAGCGCTTTCCCAGAAATATACAATGACCATATCAGTCCTACAATCATCAAATTGAATGCATTTTGATTTGTGAATTATTTTCGAAAAGGAATAGTCCCTTATGTGCTTGACCAAAGCTACTTTAACACATTTACCCTCAGCTTCAACATTCAAATAGTCATATGGTTTGGCAAATTGAAATGGAGATGAAAATGGGATTTTAGATTTGATCCGAAGACACACTGCAAGATCCTCATCTTTTTGAGTTTTGAAATTTCCTCCTTCTAAAAATAATAAACGACAAGTAGGTTCAAAGTCAGATCCTGGAAACTAAATTTTTCTAAACCGTGAGATATTTAATTCGCGGTTAGAAAATAAATTGCGTACGAGAAATTGTTTTTCTGGTGCTAATGAATTTTTTCAGTAATAAGGCCGCTAAGCTCAATTCCTCCAAAAGGGAAATTTAATCTTGAGATGCATTTAGAAGCTTCATTCCCAACTGAACGTCGTTGCCTCTTGTTGGAAAGTGAGAGTGAAATGAATCTGTTTATTGTAGCAACACCTTTCACATAGCCAGAAAATCGTTCAATTGCAAAACACCTATAATTTATTAGGATTCCCCATCATCGCATGTTTTGAACGATAGAGAAGGGAATTAATTTGAGTTGTCAAAATACTTAGCCTTTTTATTTTGAGCTATCAGTTGTTCGTAGTTCTTTACCAGAGCTTTTGCAGACTGTTAAAAATCATATTCGTTTTGTTTAACCTTTGTACCAGTCATGTAAGAGATAAACATTGAAAACTCATTGAACGGGGATTTTACTTCTTCAGACAATGAAGTATGGCACATTATAACAGGTATTGCATGATATACTCAGCAAAATTCCAGTCGGACAAAATCCACTATCCGATTTAATTTTATCGATTTTGGGTCGATAATTAGAAAGCGAAGAGGCTGGTACCATCTTATTAATAGAGTTG
The DNA here is from genome assembly GCA_030578715.1 of Magnusiomyces tetraspermus. NCBI lineage: Eukaryota > Fungi > Ascomycota > Dipodascomycetes > Dipodascales > Dipodascaceae > Magnusiomyces > Magnusiomyces tetraspermus. Next base: position 37,696 of record JAKTYL010000024.1, on the reverse strand, counting down.
AGCATGCTGATTATGGCTTTCCGGTTGTCATTTGTTTGGCGAAGTTCTGTTGACCAGGAGCGAGTCTTTTCTTCTATATTTTCTATGTTTTTATTTTTTTTTGTATCCAAAAGCATATACTTGAGCGTGTTGTTCGATATGTATTCATAAAGCAAATGTAGGCAGTCCAAAGGAAAAGAGTCTACAATTGATATGGAACCAAGCTGAAATGATGGAGAAACAGACGAGACACCCAAGCTCGACAAATCTTTTTCTTCCTCTTCCTCATCTCCATATTTATTTTTTTCTTTTTCTATTTTTTTTCCTTTTCTATCTTTTTGGTTTTTATTGTCTCTGCGATTTTCTGAAACTCGAAAGGCTTTAAAAAGTTCTCGCATCCACTCCCTATTTTTAAAATCCATCTTTGCTTGGTCAGTTTCAAAGACCCATCTATCAGCCTCTTTCAACAAGTATTCAAAAGTATACTTTGGACAACCTTGGGGCTTAGCTCCAATTTTAACATCATCGCATCATCAACAGTAAATATTACCAGACACCCCATGAAACCCCATCATAAATGAAATTGATGGAAAATCACTGCTGACTGCTACTAAAGGGCCAAACACTTGTCGATACTTGTTTCGAGTAGCATCAAAAACAGTTATATCGTTTCCACTAGTTAGCCTGAACGGTTCAGCGAGGCCCATCATAAAAGGCCGATGGCTTATTGTGACTTTAGTTATATTATCACCAGGACACGCAGTTGAGCTAGGATAGATGGCTGCAGCTATCACATGCTCGAACTTGAATCGAATTCTCTTTGGCAAATTCAACTTAACTAGAATATAAACAATGTATTGTAGACTAGCACCGGCCTTTGATATAGCTATACCATCAGGAAAAGCCAAAAAATACACATATGTGTCCCCACTGCCATAAGATATGTCGTACTCTTCAACCTTGCCCGTCGTACCGTTGATATTTCTCAATTGTGTTTTCGAAAGCATTTTGAAATCATCCGCTTCGAAAAAATCTTGACCTTCTGTGACACTCTTATTAGGTTCTTTAATTAGAGTGGCTGGAGCTGAATTTGTAAAAGCAGCTTGCATGTGACTTGCTGGTCCTTCCAACACATAATCTACATCGTAGTTTCTGTCTGTTCCACAATTTGGACATATTTGTTCATTTTGAAAAGGAGGAGAAAAGGATAAGCAATAGGTACTGCAATGATTATATTTTTTGGTTCCAGACGAAAGGCTTATAATTTTTTGCTGAAGAGCTTTTGTTTCTTCGTCATCAATTTTGTTGTTCTAGTTTCGAAGCATATTCTATAACCTTGATTTTTTCTTGCAAAATTCTTTCCCTTTGTGTGAACACATTATTATCTTTATTAATATGAAAATAGTTAAAAGTGCGCTCATACTGATTCATTGACGACGTTTTGGACTTTAGACTCTTAGGTGATAAATAATCCAATATTTTTTCTTGGATATCTTGGCTAAACATTGCAAAATCAGGAATTTGTTGGATCAAACAGAGGAATCTTTTTAAGTCTTTTTCAGTCGGCAGGGTGATAGTAAAACGAGAATTTTGATTGCTGGCCACATGGCTTTCTCTTTCTTTTGGACTATAGCTATTTAATTACTGGAATAATAATACTGCCTTTATTTATTTATTTTTTTTTTGAAAGTTCTGTCTTTAACGGTAGTCATGGTGAACAAAAGAACTTGTGGTTAATACAGATTTGAGTAATAAAGATTAATATAAACTGTTAATAAATCAACTCGCAGGTACAGCAGCTGATCATGTAAGTTTAAATCAATGGAATTCTATTAATAAAATACTACATATAATACAGTATCCTTGATCCAGAAAAAGGAAATGAGCAAAATGATAAAAAAGAGTTATAAACCAAAAATTATGTAGTGGTGGTTGACTAATTCAACCACATGTTTACAATTAGACGGTTAACTAAGGTATAGTAACTATCAATTTCAACATTACCTCTTCATCCATATAAACGTAGAGGTTCATAAAAAAACAATTATATTTTTTAATCACTATTTACTACAAATTATTATTTTACGCATGATTTCGGTATCAATCAGTAAAAGGGGTTCGGTACATGACTCTAGTAGATGGTTGGCGAGTATTGTTGTCATTTTTATTGCCTGAGATATCAGCATCAGCATCAGTATCAGTATCTGAATCTGAATCTGTATCAAAATGTTTGTCACAAAAGTCTTCTTCATCCTTTTCTATTTTTTTTGTATTTTTTGATTCATAACCCTTTTTGCTGCTCGCATTACTGGAAGAATGCTTCCTCGATATAATCTGTCTACACTCGTTTGTAAACTTTACCCCAGGGGAGATTCAATCGAAACAATAATAGCAGTATAATTGCCGTAATACCTTCTAAAAATTATTTGAAGCTGACAAGACTAACAATTAGCACGAGATTTCATTTTCGATCGACAATTTTTAGAGTGTATTGGGCACTGGAAAAAACACGCTATAAGAAATTCCTCCGATAGATATGGCTTCTGAAGTCCTTAGCTGTTTGGCCTGGTATACACTGGTACGTACGAAAGCCAATACTGCAGAGCCTTTATAACATCAAATGCATCCACATCTGTCTTTTTCACTTTGGTGATATTAATAAATACTTCAGTGAACACGGCAGAACAACGTATATCGTGATGATTGTTGACAATTTACCGAGAAAATGCAAAGAAAGTGCCATTGCCTTTAGTCAGCGCCTAAGATATGTTATTGCCAATTAGGATTTTTCTCAAATGCTCCTCCAGTTTAGATTTACTCATGCGGCTATCAACATGCTCCGAAAACTGCCTCGAAACTTCCAAGCCAACAATAGTACGCATCAGTGCCTTCAGTTGGACTAGAAGGCTTTCAGTAAATCGTCTCGACGGGCCGTCAAGTTTTTTTGTTAGATTGTGGCAGTTTTTATTACTTAATGAAAACCTTAGAGAATATTTGGGTTTATTTTCAGCAAACTGGATCGGCTTGGGCCTTATGTTTGGAGTTTCAATTTCGTTTGTAGTTGACCTTTTTAGTTCATTGACATAAGGAAAATTAAACGGTGATGACTCTTTAGGCTTAGTATTGTTTTTGTTCCCAATTAAAATGGAGGCTTGGTAATCTGAATCATTGGGGTTCAGATAACTTAGAAGGACACAATCATAGTTTTCGTTAGATTCTGTGTTCAATTCAGACTCCAAGTCAACTTCAGATTCCGATTCAGGATCAAAATGAGATATGTGCTGGGGCTTAGGCTCCGATCTTTACTCGAGCTTTTTTTTCTCAGGGTCGAGGACAATGTCGATGTTAGATCCAAGTTTTTGGCTTTGGTTTTCCTTGACTTTTTTCATATGATTAACTGTATGTCCTGGGTCGAGGACTTTTTTTGTTAGAGAAACTGTTGATGATAATTGCTTTGACATATGGACTTTTCAAGTCCATATGATTGTTTTCTTGTGAGTTCTGGATTTGCTGGGCTGCAAGTGATTTTTGTAATAAACATGGTAACATACAACACACAATTGTGCTCATCATTTTGCTTTCGAAGGTTTGCTTTTTCAACCATTTGATCTTTATTTGATTCCACACCGATGTACTTATAAATATTAAGCAACGGATTATTTATCGATTTTTCGCAGGCTTCTCCGTTTTTGTGGGCCTACGATCAAATACGAGTCGTAATACTTAATAGAAGACATAGTGAAGTTTTAAATCTGAGCCTGTATCAAAACTCAATGAGAGCTTTGGGCCAGAAACGCTACTAATCTATGGAGTAGTCCAACAAACTCAGATGTATTGACAAAATATGGGCGTTTCAATAATTCTTTTAAAGCTGAAGCATTGTAGGCTTCTTGTGTTAAAATCAAAAGCCATGGGTTTTCATTTTTTTTTTTTTCATTAACTCTGGAGAATGTTTTTGGGGAAGTGTTTAGCTTTCTCTTTTATCTAAATTTTTATTTGTACAGGATTCTGAAGTTGTTCTTATTTGCCCATCTACACCTTCCTCTGCGTGTATAAAAGTTGCGGCTTGAGTAATGTAGGGATACCTTGTGATTTTAAAATTCGTTCCATTATCAACCATAATGCTGTTTTCTAAATCGCATGGAAAAGATGTCGGTGTATGAAATGCTTTCAACCAACCTTTCCCTTTCACATTTATGAGCATTGTTTCATTGTCCAAAACATCCCCAGTTCAAGGTTCCACAACTTCAATTATTGAAGTATCGGAATATGAAGCAGCTTTGGAAGAAGAAGAAGAAGCTTAAGAAAAATGAACACCAGAAGAACAAATATTAGAAAAAATAGCATTAGAAGAACGAATATTAGAAGTAGCATTAGAGTAACGAGCACCTGAATAAGGAATAGCAGATGGAGCAGCATCAGATGAAGGATAATTTAAAGAGTAAGCTTTAGAAGCACGTGTGCGACCGAAAGAAGCTTTAGCAGAACGAATACGAGTAGAAAAAGGCATTTTTTGATGTTTGATTTAAATTCAAAAGGTTTTTGGTTTTTTGGGAATCAACGAAAGAAATTCTAAAATCAAAAAGTCATTTGTATATATTGTTAAACTCAATACAACTAGCTATCTTATTTTTCCCTTATTGAATAGATCGCCTGTTTTTATATGTGATGCTTGATTTATTACTAGTGTTTTAAAGCATAATATATCGGTCCAAACTTCAAATATAATCTGACACAATGCACGAGTTACTTCTATTCTTGCAAGATTTTTCCATATCAATAACCCAGAAGGAAATGCATTCAAATATTGATTGCTGTTTTTTTTTAAAAAAACAAATATATAACTAATAAAACAATCCATATATAAATATGTTTCGTTTCCTCCTAAATATTATGACACCGTTTTCAATATAATCCGCGACTCATGGAAATGATGTTTTTAGCAAATTCTCAAACTTGCTAAAACCAGTTAGTTTATAACGTTCTATGTTATGAATAGACTTTTAGGCGGAAATATCTTATGCTAGTTGGAAAGATATTTTTTTTTCTTCGTCGGTGCGCAATATACAAATGTCCAATGGCTTATGAAAAACAGTTTTGAATAGTATCAAAAGACCTTGAATTTTCTTAAATATGTACCAAGTTCATTTAACTCCCAATTTGACTACCAGCAGTAAATATTTTCGATTTCGCTTTTGGCATTGATGAATACTTGTTTATTACTAACATTTTACTTTTCCAAATCTGTTGTTTTACTTGTTCAATGCTACACAACAACACAGTGAAGCTAATTTTCCACATAATGGGATAAAGCTGCCATACTTAAACAAAACAGAATGGCCCTTTTTGTATAAATTATATACATGTAATACTTACTCCTTCACTGTGTATACGATCAAGTCCGTTTCGGTTTTTGAATACTGTATGGCACTACTAAGGACAATCAAACCAAAATTGGTAGCAATTTACACTAATAATTTATTAGTCTACAAACTTGAAGGTATTCGTTAATGATTTCTTGGGCTATTATTTAATAATTAGGCTTTGTAAATAATATAAGTAATACTTGTTTGATTGATTGATAGGGTTTAGTGTCTTCATTTTTTGGAGTCAAAAACCCAACCCGATTCTGTCAAGAAATGTAAAACCTAACCCTTGAGAAAAGTATACTCAGAGTAACCATATATTGTCACGTGTTCACAAAAAATTGAAACCAATTTCAGGGTTGATTTAGCTAGCGTAAACTTCATATGAAATAAACATAAATTACAAATTTGGGATATATGAATTCCAGAATTTAAAAATGTAAAATTTGAAATTGGGAACTGTAAAATTCAGCATTGAAAATTATAGTTTGGAATTGAAAGATGTGAACTTAAGAGTTGTAAAAAACGAAAATTAGAATTGAAAATTCAATTTTTTCAAGGGTTATAGAACTATATAACATATATGTTGTGGCCATCCTTTTAGAATTGAGATATGTAAATTTCAGGATGGCGAAGTTTCAAGTTAAGATTTAAAAAGAATGAATTTTGTAATTTGCAAGTATGAAATCCACGCTTCCTACATTGAAAATATGGCCTCTGACCAATCAGGCTAAAATGTCTTTTGCATGGAGAAGACTAATCATGAAATTCACAATTCATATAAATTTTTGGCGGGGAACTCCTAATCATGAATTTCATGACTGCAACATTGAAATTTATCCTTCATACATCTTAATATATGGGAGATAGTTCAACGGTGAATAGTCCTATTGTTTGATACAATGACGGTAACTTGATTGTTTCTCACCTGTGATGAATTCACATATGACGTTTTCTTCAAAAGTTGTCACCAAATGAAAGATACACTCCTACTCAATTCACCAACTTTATCCCATTTCCCTGTTGCAATTTTAATGTTATAAAATCATTGAAAGAAGGGTCACTTGTCAAAATGCGAACACCATGATGTTTTGGCATCATCAGAAAAATGGTGTACCTCAAAACAGTTTGCCTACCGTTAACATTTTAAATCGTTTTTCTGGTCCCTGTAGCTCACAGACTCAGGAACCAAAATTGAGTATATGGTAATTTTATAACGCCAATGATCCCAAGAAGTCATTTTACAAGACTATATTTGTATCCAGTGACTTTTATCAAAGACTCTCATAATAATAGATAAAAATTACAGCTTTTCTAAATAATTGAGTTTAGAAGATAACTAAAACATAAAAACATAATACCGTTCTATAAGCAGGGAACTGATGAGTATAACAATATAAATGAAAATTTGTAATCAATATTTAAAATTACGTGTGTACCACAAGCGATGATTTAAAAAATAAAGTTTTTAGTAGTTTGAAATATATGGTTTCAATAATTCAAAGCATCCTAGCCCCACTTTATTGAGATACGTGCTCTTTGTTAAAAAATATGGAAGGGTGTCGTACAAAGTTAGGAGACGTTCACAATAAAGTATCAATTGCTAGTAATAAGGCCCTATAATAATATTGATAAAGTTTCCCAACTACCTGTTTCATGTGAAGGCTAGTACAATATATCGCAAATGTCAAAGATAAATCGGTAAACCATCAATTAGATATTATGTGCCAGATAAAACCTTTTATGCATCTTAAAAAATACTTGAATAAAGACTTTTTATGAAACATCAATAGAAAATTTGAAAGAAAAAAAAATAAAGAGGAAGAAAGGAATATATTGGTCCTAATAGAAGACTTCTCTATTAACATTTTTATTGCGCTTTTAAAATGAAAAGTTGAGTCGTAAAGCTTTTTTTGGTATATAACTGAAGTCAAGAAATATCTCGTTAGCTTTTATTCAACTATTACCGAAATGTACACTGTTAACAGTCCAAATCATATTAGAAACCAACACACAACTTCATACAATCCATTTTAAAATGAAGCCATGTATTGTATTTAAGGTACATGTATAATAATTTTTCAAACCATGTTAAAAAGATGATAAATCGTTCATAATAATAAAAACTTAAATTAAACAAGAAAAAAAATACATAAAAAATCATAAATGCCATTAAAACATATCGTCAAAGTACAAAAAAAAGTAAAAAATAAATAAATAGCAATAAACAAAAGTAAAAAAAAATTACATTAACAAACAAATAAAAGTTAATAATAAATAAATAAACACTGAGTACCTAATCAAATAATACTTCGATCTCTAAAATCTTTGAGTCTGCTATTCTGTCGTTGAGGATTGCTGGCTACTGGAAAAAAGTATGTTTGAAGTTCAAGAGAACTAGGCTGGTGTTGGTGAGAGTTATGATGAGATCCAATACTGAAAAGATTGGGATTCGAAGCATTGACATTGTTGCTGATTTGGCTGTGATGGTGATGGTTGCTGCTAAGCTTGTGACTCAACTTGGAGAGGCCAGAAAATGCAAAGAAAGAAGACTTGCGATGGAATGAATTGTCTTTTGCGTTACCAGCTGGCTTTTGGAAAGGCTTGCTTGAATTGCTGCTGGATATAGACTTGGATGCAACCAATGTGTTATTGTTGCTTGACGTTGAGGCAGAACGAGCGCTGTATGAGCTGGTGGAAGAAATAGTAGTGTGTAACGAAGAAGCGGATAATGAAGCGCCAGGAGAAAGACGAGAAAGAGGGTGAGAAGTACTGGTGGAAAAGGAACGAGTTGTGTTTGATCGAGTAGGTGCGTTGACAATAAGACTTGGGCTCGGCTCTTGATTAGGAGTGTACTGTTGTTCTTTCTCAGTAGGAGCTTCTGGGAGAATAGAATCGGTTTCATGAAATGTGGAAACAGAAGAATGAGTAGACAAGTCGTGTTTAGAATCTTGAGTCAATTCGACACTTCCAGTGGCAATAACTTCATCATCGGAAACCTCTTTGACCTCTTTTTCATCACCTTCAACAACTTCACTAGTTTGCACTTCCGACTCAAACAAAACTTTTTCATCCTCATCCTCATCACCCTCATCTTCTTCTTTGATAGAACAAATATCACGTAATTGAGTAGAGTTGTCAGTGCGTGTTTTAGTATGAACAACATTAATATCCTTAACTATAACAATATCACTGATACCTTCCAATCCCTTAGCATCAAGAGCATCAGAAATACCATCCAACTCAAACAAGACAGCATCAATAGCATTCTCAGCATGCGACCTTTTTTTAGGCTCAGTATTGGATGAAGCATGTTCCAGTTTGATGGGAGAAACAAGTTCCTTATCAGCAGAAGAGAAGTCTTCAAGAACCTGCTCAGAGACTACAGATGCTTCTTCACTGGCAACAGTAGGAGCAGTCTCTGTATTGTTTTCAGTGATGTAATCTTGTGGCTTTGTGACAGGCTGCTGGTTGGATAAATCTCCAGATATATCTGTAAAACTGGGGTTAGCAGAAAGGGTGGTATGCGCAGTAGTGGTACTGGACTGGAGCGAATTTGCACTGATATTAGAGTAAATGCTTGTACCTGTAAGATCTTGACTGTTGCGGCAACTAGAAACAACACTAGGAACTGACATGGCGCTGACAGAGCTGGAAACACTAGTCAAAGCAGAATCAAACCCAGAAGATGCATTACCTTGCAAAAGCATAGCTGAAGCAGGTCTTCTGCTATTAGGTAAAGACAAATGAGTAGAGATTGGAGCAGAAGGAGTAGGGGCGGAAGCTGTAAAGTTGGCAGCAGCAAACCTGTGAATACCTTCCTTGATAATACGATTATGGAATGCATTGATAATCAGATCTTGTTTGACATCACTAGTATTGGTAGGAAGCAAAACATCGCGCGCAACATCTTCAGGTTGCATTTGGCAAACATTGCAGGTAGCATCCAAAACAATCTTGAACCAATCAGTTTGAATTTCAATAAAGTGTGCCAAACACACGTCAGCCATTTGGTCACAAAGCTCAATAAGAATAGGCAACTCAGTTTTCAAACGAGTGTGACTGCGCCAGAAACGGTCAGCACTACGGAAAAGAACTGCATCAGCAGCGGAGTGGTAGTATGTAGAGGAAGATGGAGGCACTTGACTACCATTGCTGATAGTGGAAGCAGATGAAGAGGCAAGGTTGTTGTTGGTACCAGTTACAGAATCAAAAACAGCTAATGAAGGCAGACCAGATGGTGCAGCAGCAGAAGCGCCAGTCATTTGATGAGTAACCTTATATTGTAAATATTTGAGAAACTGAACGTGCAGCTTTTTACGTTCTTCAACAACGGCAAGAATGTTTCTAAACATTCCAAGAACTTGAGCCAAAGGAGCTATAACTTCAGCGTCAACACGTCGCTTAAGACGGTTAGACGAAAGATGAGCAGAAGACGCAGTAGTGAATGTAAGACAAAACATAGCATAGCGACGGTATTGTTTAAGGTTTGTCTTAGTTTGAGAAAGTAAATCATTCAAAGCTTGATCGCGCTGTTTTTCTGGGCGAGGCTTAAAATGATGTGCCTGAGCTTTTGCAGTATATGCGGGATTGGCACGATTGTGGGTCTCATTGACATTAACAGTTATAGCGTTATCATCATCTAGCAAGCTGATCCAATTCATCCAACAGTGCGCCAACCCTGAATTGACATCAAAATGGTTTTGAATAAATGCAACATTTCCTTGAACAGAAGCAATCAAATTCTTGACCATGCCATACTTTTGGTGAAACCTAGCCAACTGAACGCGAAGATCGGCGTCAGCATCGGGAGTATCTCGGAGACCAAGAAGCATGGCGTTGTAGTCTTTGTAAACATGTGTGTCAGATGAAGAAGTTAAAGAGGCTGGTTGGATAATTGGGTTGGAACTAGGTGCTGAAGTAGAGTGAAGACTGGCAGAAAATGTGACAGAAAGAGGCGTTGGAGGAGCCGATGTCTCAGAAGTAGAGGATTGGATGGATGATAGAGATGTTGTTGGGCCATCATTGTATTCTGTTTGTTTGTCAGCGCTCGTGGTATCGTTAGCGAGAATAGAGGGTGCACAAGAATGAGGCAACAATGCTTCTGCTTCTTTGTTAATTTTATTTGCGCATTCTTGGACTTCTTTGAGAGCCTGCTTTAGCGAGTCATAATCTGGATGAGACTCGGGAGTGTTTTCAACCATGGACGCGAGTAGTAGAGGATACTTGAGCAATCGCTGTACAGGCTTGATGAGAAGAGAATCTAAAGTCCATGCTTGTGTCATTGACCGAGATTGTTCTTGACACTCTACAAACCATCGTTCTACCGTAGGAGTAGCCAACTTTTGGATTCTGTAAAAAGTGTTCATTTGAGTTTCGTTTTGTGTGCAGTAGATCTTAAAGACCTGATCTAAAGTAGGTAAGTATTCCAGAACAGCAAGACCGACATTGGAAACAGAGTCTTTTGGAAGAGCTTTGGAAGTAGTGTCTGAAGGTTTGTTTGTAGGTGGTGCAAGGTCGCATTCGTGTAAGATGTATGATGGGACGTAAGCTTTGAGAGTAGTGACAAATGATTGAGCAGCTTTAAGAATTTGAGGAACGTTGTTGAAAAGAACAGAGATGTCTTTGGGGTCGAGATATTCACAGTATGGGTGAACAGATGCATATCGAAGATAGACAGTAAGAATGATTTCCAAGTCTTTGGCAAAAGTTTCTTCAGTAGAGATAAGCTCACGAATAAGGTTATATCTGGTGCGAAGCTGTTTTTGAACTTTCGAATCAGACAAATCAGTGGTCAACTCTATCTGTGTAGAAGGTTCCGGGTTTTGTAAAGTTATTGTACTCGACATGTTTGCTAGAGAAAATGAAAAAAATGAAAAAAAAGAAATAAAGAAAAAAGGAAATAGAAAAAAGACAGAAAGAGAGAAGTTAGTATATATATACTCAGACAATGGTACCAATAAAAGCGTCCTAGAGTTAGACAGGTATAGAAATAGGGGTCTGCAAATATTACCAGAAAAAAAAAGCTTGGTTCTTTTTTGCTGGGAATTCATATCCTTTGACACTTTGCTAAACATCCCTTTGATTATTTCGCTATCGCTTCAAATTGGTTAATAATAATATGCAAACAGGAAATACTAACTCAAAATATTGCTTAATGGCCTCCTATTCCTATTGTCTGTATGCACAGAAACAGCATCTAGGCAGGGTCTCACCGCGTGAGGCGTGGACACAAGTGGGTCAACAGGCGACTGGGTTTTCAGCCGCGCAGCCCCCATTTGTGACGCCAATACAGATTTGGATCTCAACTTAGAAAAAGATACAATAGTAGTCCTGTCATAAGTATTTGATTCTGCATGGTTCTCAGAATAACCAAGTCTTGATAAAAGTGGTAGAGACGAAAATACATCACTTTCTCCCAGGCCTGGGTGAGGGTCAACTCTCTTGGGAGCCGACTTGCTGTTAAGATGCTGGGAGTGACGAGCAGCGGCCAAAACGATGCTTGCTGAACGATACTCTCTTGATGCTGTATTATCAGGATTATAAGTGATCGACCCTGCTGATGCAGAATGTCTGTGCAACTTGGATATCCGATTCCCGATATCAAATTCCATAACATCTTTTTCCAAAGGCATGGCTTGTGACTGTCTCAATGGGCTCAACTGGACCAGTGGATTACCATTTTCTTGCATTAAAGTGTGCAAACTAGCCAAATCGTAGCCAACATTTTCTTTGTGGGGAATTCTTAGCGCGCCTTGAGATTTTGATTTTCGTATTACAGGGAAGCCAGTTTGTGCTTGACCCTTAGCCATATAGTTCATACTTGTGCTGTTAGCCAACCCAGGACTAGGGCGCAAATTATGAATCACATGCTTTTTAGATCTAAAACTGTAATAAATCTTGTTGACCTGTTCTGTATCAATCAAAGGAAGTGCTGCTGGTTTCAAATGCTTGTGTTTATCAAGAGAACGCTCAAATGATAGTGGCTGTTTGTTGTGGCTGTGATCACTGTTTGAAAGGAGAGAAGGAGTCTGTTGATTGTTGAATCTATTGTTTGGAGAAAAACTTGTTGTTTGCGAAGCAGGTGCAGTTCTGACTATTTCTGTATGCTCATTTGATGAATAGCTAGTGGCTGTAGCTGATGAAGCTGAGACTTGTGTACTGAATGAGTGGATTGTATTTGCAGAAAGCAGGTCCTCATTGGCGTCATGGGTGTAAGCTTGGCTCATTTTTGTGTCAGTCAACGATTTAGATCTTCGACGAGACTTTTTGTCAGAAGCAGTTAGACTATGAGAAGAGGGACTAGAAACTTCAGAGATAGGTGAAGCCGTGACAGTATTTGATTCTGGAAATCGCACTAAAGAGTTAGAACTGCTATCGTGAAAAGCAGACCTAAGCAAAGAATTTGGTCTAGAGGCTGAACCACGTCTATCAAACAAAGTAAAAGTTTCTTCACTTTTGGCACTTGTACAAGTACTCATATGAGCGCTAAGAGTATTAGAGCGTTGTGGCATCACAGCACTAGTGGGCGTCAAGAAATCACGAAAGTCAAAAGAATCGCGAGGAAAAGTTATAGAAATCATAGAAGCAGAGCCAATACCAGCACTTGACTCATGAACGGAAGATCGTCTGGAGCTTGGACTATAATCCATAGAAGGTTCTGGTTCTTCCAATGTTATGGGAAATGAAGCAAGTTTTGCCGAACTGTCATCTTCGGAAGCATAAGAATCAGATGATACCAACGAACTGAAATCAATATTATTTAGAGGAATATCAGGCACAGCTAATGTTGGTGATACCAAGGGCTGCCTGATATTGTACAAAGTCATGTCTTCCGAGGGATCCAAAGCAACAGGAATAAGGTTTTGATCAACATTGATATATTCAAAAGGAGATGAATTGAAAGTGTTCTCGTTTTCATGTTCATTACCTTCATTATCCGAAGAATCAGAAGAGGAAGCAGCATCAGAAGTCAACACACTGAAAAAGCTGGCATCACTATTTGCTCTCTGAGGCTCAGGTCCATCTGCTTGCGGCCAAGTTTCTTGCAAAGTAGGATTTTCTGAAAAGGCCAAAGATTCTAAGAAGTCGGAGGTATCAATTTTAGGGAGTTCTAAAGACGCAGAGTGCACAACATCAGAGCTCTTAAAATCCCGTTCAGGCTTTTGAAATGAGACATATGATGATTGCTTCAACGATGATGTTGGGCTGAGATGCGAGACAGGAGAAAACATTTGGGGTGTCTTGTCAGTAGGCGTGAAGTACTCCTTGTCAAAACTGTCAAGCAACGGACTAGTTGATATTGGCTCCAGCTTTTCGAACTTTGCAAGTAAATGGCTTTGTGTATTAAACGATCGACTCCTTCGTTTAGAACGATCTTCATTAGACCCTTTGTAATTCTGTCAAAAAATTAATTAATAGTTAGTAAGTCAATTAACTTATTGTGCATATATTGGATTCATTCCTGAGCTCTCCTTAAAGCAAAACAGTAAATTATAATTGAAAAAATTCCCTCGATCTCATTTTCTTAAAAAGCATAGCTCCCCGTTTGTGTTTTGATACTAGTAAACTTTATTAAGCCCAGTATTTAAGCAAAAGGACAATTGTAAAAGCCTAATGATGACTACAAATATCAGGGATTCAAGCACAAATAATTTCTCCTGTTTGTTTTTGACTGGCTTTCACTAGTGCCCAAAAAGCAAATAATAGTGGACCAAAATACTGGGAATCCAATTATAGAGACTGGTATTTTAGAATGGGTATGTAAGAATATTGTGACCATTTCATAGTGGTATGTAAGAATATTGTGATCATTTCATATTTTGGTAATTTTCATAATTGATCCCTGCAAAAGAAATGGATCAATGTGGGTACTTTGGAAGTATAAACTGATATTGGCGTGGTATTAAATAGGGTTAGGTTATGCTATATGGCTTTTGATTATTTGTAAACAACCAGAAATAACCAAGGCAGCCATGAATGTGAATCTCATCGAAAAACTCATTTCGAGAGAGTCCTGAATCTCATTATTATAAGTAAAAAAATACATACGGTTTTGGCTTGTGGAAAAGTCAGATCATCGTCTGGGTTGGAGAACTCGACCGGTGAAAGTTGGTCACTAACTGCTGTTTGTATTAAAGGAGCGGAGTTCTTTCTAGTTGGTGAGTAGCCTTCTTCATTTTTTTTGCTGAGCTTTTGTTTCCGAATTGCTATTGTATTTCGCTGAAAAATTTCAAAGTCATCATCGGAGGAAGAAACATCGGAATCAAAAACTGCATACTGGTCATTGGCCGGTGTTGTAGAGGTGGATTTAACAGGTGGTTCAGGCTGTTGTATTTTAGACGAAAGTTCATTGTGAGATAAAAAGCGCTTAACCTGTTGGACTGGAACTGAAGTATAGTTGTGATTACTTTGTGGAATAAATTTTCCTGGCTTAGCCAGTGGAAAAGTAAGATTATCATCAATTGCAGGAACTGAAAAACAGGTAGATAGTTGCTTCAAAGAAGGTGAAGGCTGCCGACTACTGCTTTGAAAATCCGAATGTGTTAGTTGATTGAGACTACTGCTTTGTCGGAGCGGTTGTCGTGATAAGATGGGGAGGCTATTTGTCAAGTTGGAGTTTTGAGCTTGCCCATTTGACATACCATGAGGAGGAAGAGGGGGGAGATCTTTGTTCAAATGGGACTTGCGAACAAAGTTGATTGATTGAGAAGTACTGCTAGGACCGCTGTTTGCGCTGTAAAATGTGCTGTTGCTCACACAAGATCTTAGTGAACTTGAAGTGGGTTGGTGTCGCAATTTACGAGACTCTGGCTTTAGCAGAGATGGGTTGTATTGAGAACTGGACATCTGATGCTCAGATTTGGAGAGCTGAAAAGCTGGATAGTTTAAGTGCGACATGTCGTTTTTTGCTCTATTGTGTAACGATGATCTTGAAGATTTTTCAAGTTGAATCAACTCTTCTGCTTGAATTGAATAGTTGTTTGAAAGTTTCGCAGGCGAGGGCGCTGTAAAAGTGCTGTACGGCGAATTAATCGAAGAAGGTGTTGAAGAATCAAAAGTAAAAGAAGAAGAATAGGAAAGTTGAGGAGATTGGGAGTGCAAGCCCTTATATACATACTCGCTTGCTTTATCCGTGCCCATTTTTTGTTGTTGAAAGATGACGTACTTTTATACAGTTCCGGATTCTATTGTAAATTGTAAATGGTATTAGATGTATGGTAAGGGTTTTCTGCTTGCTGACAAGACAATTTGTTCTATTGTAGGTATAAAGAAAACAGATTTAGTTATTTAAGCTGATTTTCTAGACTACTATCGAAAATACTCGTTCGTGATGGTTTTTTTTTTTTGTTGTGAACACTGAAAAAACACTGCCGGATATAAACAAAGAATATAGACAAGAAACAAGAAAACACTGGTGTATTGAATAACAGAATACAAACAGACAAACGATTTAGATAAAATATTTCTGGTAAATTTAATCAAAAGGCTGGTTAGATTGAAAGTTTGTGAAATAAATCAGATATAGGATTGTTCAAAAATGAAAAATACGTCAAAACTTGGGTGGTTTAGTTTTTTATACCGACGATGGCCAAGTTGCCGATATATATATATGCTTATAAACGTACACTCCAATCAACTCCAGCTAGTATTCAAGGGCCCATTTGCACTCCCTAATCTAAAAGCACCCTGAAAAATCTCACCATTCATCAAATATTGTTTAAATGCGTTAGTTACCAAATTCGATTTTTGACTTAGTACATGCTTTTGCCTAACGGTTATCTAGAAAAAGCTCCACTTTTTAAAACAAAACCCACATTAACAATGCCTAATAAAGATGTGAAGGAAGCCATATAGGCATTCAGGGCTGATTTTTCCTATTATGTCTGCATCGACTGCATGTGCATGCACCTTAAAATAATCATCTAATTTTTGTCTAGAAAAATAACGAGAGTGAAATCTGGGACAGAACTAGTGGGACCTTTCTATACTTTTTGAACTAGCTATATGATAACCATTTGGTTTACACAAAACAGTTTTAAATTTTTGGTTTCGCCAATCTCATCACACAAAATTCAAGTGGATATGGATTAAATTGTATTCGGGCTAAACTCTCACAAGGCCTAAGTTGATGAGGCAAAAAGCGATTGTATCGGTCGTATCTTATTTGAGACAGAACTTGTGTTGAAAATCCACGAAAATTAGAAAATTAGGAAAGTATCAGAAGCCAGGAAGTACCGCCAATATGCTTCCATTGGTGTCGTGTAGTAATTGTGTAGCACATTCTATGACCAGTGGTGTCATAGAGCCAGTAGGCAACCTCGTCTGTTAACAATAAAATCAAATCAATCTCATTGCACAAAGAGGACTTTTGCGATTGGACACACATGCTCTTATCCTCGCAAGATTCAAAGCCATCACATTGACATATGTGCCATCAGTAGTCAAAAGACAAATGCACTGACCGTTATTCTGTATTTGAATTCTATGCCAAAACCCCAGAAACTTTACTTTCACATAAAAAAAAAACATTTCAAAACTTATAGATGTCTATATTATAATTCTATTACTCGAGAAAATAGGTTCAGGTTCACAAAATTCCAGGCTCATGAGTTTCAACTACTTTTTTTCCTTTTTGCACCAATCAAAAAACCATGTTGATGGTACCAACCCAAGTAGTTGTAAGAAGAGCCACTCTGGAATTAGGCTTTTTTCTTTTTGTACGACTTCAACTAGTTGTATTCAGATCTTGAGTGTTACAAAAAGCTAATTGTGCCTTTGAAACAGGACAGGTAAATTTCGTTGTCAAGTACCTACTGATATTGATAGATCTATTTATAGTTTGAATTACATTCATTTTTAATTGCATTTTTGTGATTGAATGTGTTTACATTGATGATCTTGGGGTTTGAGTGACTTGTTTTTTCATTTGTATTAGTGATTTTGCTGAGGAGCCAAAAGTAAACTGTCAGGATGTACTAAAATAAATTTGGTCCCCTTTTAAAAAAAATTATTCCCTGTCATATATATTTATATAAATAAAACAATCCTAGATCTAACAATTCAGTTAGCTATCAATATTTATGTTTTATCAATTTGAAAATAGGACCAAAGCTCAATTGTAAAAAAATAATATTGGGAATCAATCGAAACAATATTATTTAATACAATAATTTTGCTTGCTCCCACCTTACATTACAGAAATCGGTATAGAAGTTTTCTCTTTCTACCAAAAACCTTGTTAAAATCTGTGAAAACTGAGACAACATAGTATGTAGATTTAAAGTTTCAAGTTTGGAGTAAAAAGGAAGTTCAAATATGTACAAGAACTCCTTATTGTAAACGGTCAAAGATTCAATCAAATGCATTTTGTTTCCATTTTTCACTAAGAGTTTGTTGCTATCAGCAAAACTTTTCTATGCTTCTAAAACGATTTATTAATTTTCATCCCAATTGTTACAAAATACACACACACACAGAGAGTCCTTAATTAACACGAGAAGACACAGTTGATACAAAGCAAATAGGCAGTCGAGAAATGGATTTTATTCACACAGCGTAATTATTTATTACTCTGATTTTTCTTCAAACGACTTACAGACTCTTCCTTCATAAATGAAAGCTGCTAATTACTATTTTACTTACCTCACCATTCAAGCTTCTCTTTGCCTGTTCGCTTTAGCTCTGTAACCTACTTCTCAGGGGTCCACTACCTATAAATTATCATTGCTGTCATTGCTCTAGCATTTCCTCGCTTATATGAATATTCTTTCTTTTTGTCATACTTGACTTCAAAGAGTGATTGGCTCGACTCCAAGTTAATTTATATTTGGTAAAGCTTACCCAATGTGTCCTGTGGTTTATATTCCTGGGGCGCATGTTGTCAATTGCATGGTGTCAGATAGTGATGTGACATTTAGTATATAAAAAATGAACCATCTAAGATTCTTTTGAAATTAATGAAACGAATTTAATCATGTAATAGTAAAAGTATGAAGAATTTAAATTGAAAGAGTACCTCTAATTGTTTCTTAAATATTTCGAATATTGATAACTTAATTCTTTCCTTTACATTTTGATATGCTACTCATGTATAAT
Organism: Magnusiomyces tetraspermus; assembly: GCA_030578715.1. Classification (NCBI taxonomy): domain Eukaryota; kingdom Fungi; phylum Ascomycota; class Dipodascomycetes; order Dipodascales; family Dipodascaceae; genus Magnusiomyces; species Magnusiomyces tetraspermus. Next base: position 19,253 of record JAKTYL010000024.1, on the reverse strand, counting down.
TTATTATTTGATACGTCTTATATATTAGTTATATTAAATGTATAATTAACAATTATAATCTAAAAACTACCAATAAAAGGAAAATGCAAGCTAATAAGCTAGATAAACCCATTTTTTTCTTTAGGTACGGGCTTTCTGTTTTCGCTTTTTACATTTTCTTTGACTACACATTTCGCATCACCATGCTCAGTCTCATATTGTTTTAAAACATGATGTTGCTCTTTAGCCACTGTCATTTCTAGATTGTATGGTGGATATCCTTTTTTTTTCAGCATCAACTTGACGCATCCATCACCAGAAATGACTGCTTTGATTCCAGTGTCTATCCAAATTTCTTTTGGACGACAGGTTGAGGTTCCACGAACTTGAAGTGAACCAATATAATATTGATCCGCAAGCTGACTTCCAGGATAGTCAGAAACATTGTACTCAAGAGACGGCATTGGCGGACCAAAATTGATAAAATTAATGGTTTTGGCAATTTTTACGCCATTTTCGTTTATTCCAAGATTTTTTGGTCCATGAAGCACTCGATAATCTGAAATTGTTGTTTGGCAAATGGGACCTGCAATCATAGGAGAGACCAATCCATGAATCACAGCAGAGCCTGTTAGGGCTCGAAGCGAATTACAAGCTTTTTGATCCAAATCCTTTCCCTGCTCACATTCATACACTTGCTGGATATACGGATTAATTAAATGAAAAGAGTAAATCAATCTAAGAGGATTGAAAAACGCTATTGCTGATTGATGGTTGAGAGTTCCCCTCTTCAAAGAGTTCAGATTAGAGGTATATGTAGCTTCAGAAAAAACTCCAATGTCTTTAGAAAAGGTCAGTAGTAGCCAAGATGTAAAATCGTCGCAAATTATAATTGTCGGCTTAAGAAATATCATGGTATCTAAAAATGAGACATCTTCGCCTTCAAGATAAGATAAGTCTACAGACTCTGCCAATGCTGCCAGTTGGAAAACAGTTGTATACATATTGCATGACGCAGTAAAAACTAACATTTTGTCTTTCTGTGACCATCGAGATTCTTTGGGAAGAAACTCTTTCTGCGCGGCAATAGCAGACATAATTTGGTCACTGGTGAATGTAACTACCAGAGGAACCAGCTTTTGAGCAGGCACATTTGAGTTTTTGTACATGAATATTGAGCCCAGTATAGGTTCGCCAAACTTTGGTTCAGGGATATTAGGAAGCCAGTGCTCTTGAGGTGCTTTGTCTCCTTCAATCATGAATTCATCCCAGTTTCGGATCTCTATATACTTGGGCAAAACGCCAATCAAGGGACGTCCCGTGTATAAAATCAGTTTGAGATTTGGAGTGTACTTTTCAAAGAATACATCTTTCATGAGCTTGTGATCAGTAACAATAACTGCAAACGGGTTTGCTTTTTCAAGCATACTTTCAAGAGTCAGTATAGTAAGGTAGATGTCCTGCTGAATAAAGCGAATTGGAATGTTGAAAAGCATAGCTGCTACTATAGTTATTATTGTTTGGATTGAGTTGTTTGCAACAACTACAAGGCATGTGCCTTCAGGAATTTTGACTTTACGCCAAGCATCTAAAAGTCTGTTTCCAATTACCAAGGCCCATTTCTTTACTGATTCTGTAAAGTCAACAACGCAGGTTAGAAATATTCCTAAAAGTTATTAGATTTGAAAAAAGTAGTACGTACCAGCGTCGAACGTTTCTACATTGATTTCATCGTGCTTGATAGAAATACTGCGATGAATCTTAAAAGACTTGGGCAATCTATCCCAAACATCGTTTAAAGTAGCATCGGTAGTTTTCGAATAGCTGCCGTTGCTGTCACTGTCTCTAAGTCGTAAACCGTTCATTAGTAATATTCCTGGTCGTCTTTTGATAGGACGAAAAGTCAATGAATGGCCAGGAGTGATGAGAGGGAAAGCAATGGCCCGCACTGTAATTACTTTTAGAATGGTGTTCGGTGGTATGCTGATTAGTATTATCCAATTAGATTAGACAAAAGGAAATTAGGTATAATATTTCCAAGCTTAAAATGTCCAAAACCAATCAAAAATCCATGTAAGATTTGACCCTTGCTAAACATACCGCTTGTAATATGTTTATGCTTTGACTTGGGTTATGTGCGAAATACTTTGCCCTGTCTGACTTCAGTACTACTCTATCAGTGTCAAACTTATTTTCTAAAAATGAGCACTATTGAAAACTCATAGAATCGGTTAGATTTAACAAATATTTTAATTCGGTTACGTAAACGAATATTTCGCGAGTTTAAATGCATCTACTACATTGAAGTTGTTAATCTTAAATGAAATATGCTCAAAACTAAGATACGGCTGAATGGTATCACGTGGAAGCAAATTGGCAGAAGAAAATACAACAAACTAGATTTCACAAAATAGTTCGAAGTAAAAAGTGAGGTGAAGCCTTATTTACGTATTTTCGGCTCACAAGTTCACGAAAATCAAGCACTGCAACTTCAATTAAAGTGCAAAAAAGCCTTATCAGCTGAGTTCGGGTTTACTTAGCGCGGTTCAACATCTTTCTGCTCGCTGCTGATACCAGGCTACAAAATGGTTAGTACTTCAATGAAACTAGTTAGATATCCAATCAATAGTTGAAACAAATCATGCTGACATGCAAAAAAATCTTGATTCTAATAAACTCATTCAGCGTCGTCGAGGCATTGAACCCACGGAATTTTCCAGATCGGGAGGACTATGTACCTAGAACGATTTGAGTCAAAAGTGCATACCGGGAAACAACATTTTCAGAATGCAAACTTACCGTTAATGACGAATCAAGAAGTATTGGCAAAAATTTATTTTGATTGTCACGAATACAGTCGCTGCAAATATTACCTAAAAGACAGTTACACAACAGTAAGGTTGTTTTACAGTTATATCCATTGTACATTGTGAGCTTTTTTTTTTTTTTGTTATCTCTACGTTTAACTATAAAATTTAACAAAGACCTTATTTCATCTTTAAAATAAATTATAATGTTCTAATATCTAAATCAATAACAGTATGGAGAGAAAAAAAGAGAAGAAAAACAAGAAGGGGTATTGGGTTTGAAAGATAGCCTTAGCCCAAATACACAAGTTGTTAGTATTGTTACAACACTAGACGAATATTTTTCGATCAATAAAGATGACCCCTTTTTCCTTTATTTGTAAGTTTCTTAAACCTATCTTGGTATGCCATTCAATATAGTAACTTTCACTAGACACAATGTTGCTTTGATACGTCAAAATAATAATAAAAATGCATTGGATAAACTGATCAAGTCAGTAACAATGATGCCTTATAATTGGAGTGCATGGCAAGAAATCTTTACTAGTTAGGAGAGCGTCAAATAAGCAAGTATTTATTTATTTTTCTCATATTTCTTTTATTTTAACCATTTCACTTGTATAGTTACAAGATGTTATTCTTAAATTACCCCCCCAACATTTAATAAACTGGATTTTGACTGTGTACACTAACCAGAAGTTTTTTCACCATGAAGAAGTTGACATTGAAGAGATTAAGTAGATGCTTAAGCTCATGCCTAAGTATATATTTCTTATTACCCAAAAAGCGCTAATACAATACCATGCGCTCAATTATGATGAATCCGAAAGGGAATTTGAGAAAATATTAGTTAACAGTCCTCATAATTTAGACGATATGGACTCGTATTCCAACATTTTGTATGTGAAGGAAAAACTTATTGAACTTTAATACTTGGCTCAGTTAGCTTCGGAAACAGACAAATTTCGGCCTGAAACCTGTTGTATTATTGCCAATTACTACTCATTACAATCTGAACAAGAAAAAGCAGTCGCTTATTACCAAAGAGCTTTGACCTTTAACAGGAATTCTCTATCAGCGTGGATATTGATGAGACATGAATTTGTGGAGCTGAAGAATACACAAGCAGCGATTAAGTCTTATAGGCATGCTATTGATGTTAACAAAAAAGATTTCAGAGCGTGGTACGGCCTTGGATAAGCGTATGAAGTGCTTAACATGAATCATTATTCGCTTTACTATTACCAACGTGTCGCAGCAATCAAACCTTGGGATGTAAGAATGCGGTTTGCGTTAGGAATTTGTTACGAAAAGCTTGGAAAAAACACGGAAGCTATCTTGACATTCCGGCGTGCGTTTACTTTAACCAATTCCAATGAATATACAACTTTATTGAATCTTACCATGATGGAAGAAAAGAATAATAATATGGACCAGGCTGCTGACTACATGTGACGAATTTTAATGATGAGGATAAGGCATTAATAAAACCGGAAGACTTTGCAGAAGTAACGCCATCTCTACCGGCCAGAAATCATATAATAGTCATGATACTCGATGTTTGAGTTCAATGAAGTTGACGAAAACCCCAATGATAACAAAGCTGGAGAAAAAAATCGCGCAAAGCTATGGCTAGTGCGATATGAAATAAGCCGAAAAAACTGGAAGTCGGCTACTTAATACGCTAGCAATATTCAAGATGCATCGCCAACCGACATGAATGAAGCTCAAGCAATCATCAAGGACACAAATAGTAGGTTGGCAGAAATGGAGGTGATGACGAAAACCTACAAGACAATACAAGGTGCTTCGGAATTCAGAGATAACAATCTTGTTAGCGATAGCGAAAAAGGGAAAGGGAGAGGGCAGCTAGCTTGAAAATAATAGAGAAAATCAAGAAATAACAGCTCCAGTAAGTAAAGAATAACAAGGCCATCAGTGGATCCAAAATATCACAGAGATATTTGAAGAGATGAGTTTCTGTAGAAAGGTTGGTTTTTGTAGTTGCAAAGTAAACCAGAACTGATTCACCAAACAATTGAAGCCTTTAGTCAATCAACGAAATGAATTACATAATATCTAATTAGCTTGTTTATTATTAGTTATTTACGTTTTTTTATTAGCGAAACATTTATAATTAGCTTTGATATAAATAGTCATTAGTTCATTTCATGCCTTTCTTTCATTAATGTAGTTCCCACTTCAAAGAGTTGATTCAAGCCCTTCACTCAATTCGGCAACAAAAATATGATCAATGTTGATGAAACTGCTGTTCGGAATATTCTTGTTCATGTCATTCACATTCGCAATACTATTTCGTAGAGCGCGATTAGCTGCAATAACATGTACAAGGTATTCATACACGACATTCAGTACAACACTTTTGCTTTTTGCAGAAGCAGCATCTACAGCCAAAGATGCTACTGATATGCGGCCTCTGCCTTTTGGCTTCGACAAGTCCTGCGATTTGTTGTCTTTTTCATTATTATCAATCAAATGTTTAGGCAAAGCCGAATTTTTGGACTGTGTCGCAGGTGAATTGAGCTGATCAATTTTGTTTGGATTTAAAGGTGAATAAATAGAAGCTGTTAGTGTTGCATCGCTATATGAAACGGCAAAGCACTCTGAACCAGATATAGTGGATGAGCCGTTGAGTCTAGGAACAAGCGAACACATTTCTTTATATTGGGTTTTGATGAGGTCTCGCCGCCGTTTTTCAGAGTATATATGATTAATACGCTTTTGGTCTTCTGAAAGATTTTCATGACGGCTTTTGGATGTTGTTGATGATGATGAGGGGGGAGAAAGTGACGATTCATTAGAGGGTATAGATTTTTGTGGTTTGGATTCTTGAAACTTTGACGAATTAGAATGTTGTTGTTCGTTCTTGACTTTGAATGGCTCTTGTAGGCTTGGTTTTGGCAACACTGGTATAATTTCAGCAGAAGATTTGCCTATATCTTCAGGATTTGATGAGTTGGATCCTATACGGTTACTGAAAAGTGCCGCATTTGAATATGAACTCATGGAAGCATCTGCAGCAGGAGTTCTTGTCTTGCGTTTTCCAGATGGTCCAGCTTTGTGAACACCATTTATGCTCTGGTTTTTCATGCCGTTTGATGATAAGCCAAAGCTGGAGTTGGGTATTTCTTTTTTGAATTGATTATTGTACCAGCTGTTCAAAAAGTCATTTCTTTCATTTAAGCCAATAGTAGTTGATGGTTGGCCTCCTGTTTGTATCCCCAAATTGTGATTAAGCAGATCTCTAGAAAATTGTTGGCCTGCATCAGCAGCATTCCTGCTGATATTTATTGAATCTTGTTGAGAAGACAATTTGCTCAGTGTATTTAAAGCCATATTTAGCTCTTCAGAGGAATTGAAATGAGTGGTCTCTGAAAAAGAGGGTAAACCATTAGATTGGGGTATCTGTCGAAACTTGTCATTGCTATATTTAGCATTGATTTTATTGCTTTGAAAGTTGTTTTTGGTGTGTTCAGATCCAATAGTAGACATTTTATGTAACGATGGGAGGTCCGTGTTGGTAGGTAAATGATTAATGTTTGATCGTGTTTTCGAACCTCCTAAACTAAAATTCCCGTTACTAAAGGTAGGATCAGTACCAAATTGATAAACTTTCTCGGAGTTATTTGGATCCCTGCGATTATGATTTTCGGCCATTTCAAGAATCCTATCTTTGATTAGGGTATTTTTATAGTTGACTGCATTCTGGCCAGCGGTAGAAGTTGTGTTATTTAACTGGTTTGAACTTGTTGTCGTGGATTTATGAAGATTTTGGGGTAAAGGGAAATTGCTAGATACGGTTTTTGATACACTAGACATATCACTGCGACCAAATTGGTTTGAAGGGTATCCAAATGCACTAGGATATAACTCAGAGTTTAGATCACACCCAAAATTACCACCCATATTTGTCAAATTGATATCATGACGTTGTTGTTGATTTGTGTTTTCGTTGAAAATATTAAGTTTTTGATTTAAAGCATGGCTATTGCTCATTCGACTCAGTTTCACATTTTGCTCATTAATTGGAGGTTGGTTCAAACCAGACATGGAAAATCCATTGTGCATTACGCCATCTTCAAGTTTAATGTTGTTTCCTTCGTTCATCAAACCATCTTCAATATTAGGATTAAATAGAAATTCTGAGTCTTGTCCAATTTTGTCAAAAAACTGAGACATAATTTGAAATTCTTGGGCATTTAAAAGCGGAGCAGCCGAACCAGGGTTATTCAATAGGTCTGAACCAAACGAATCAGGAAGAGGCATGTCAAACTGAGATATTAGATCAAATTCTTTGGATCTGTCACCCTGACTGTCGACATTTCCGGTTCTCTTTGCGGCTTCAGTGTCAATTGTTGTATGTGACGGAGTAATAGGCAAACCATGGGTATCTGCAAAATTAATGTTTGAGAATTCATTTTGGAATTTTGGTGCTTGGATCTGTTGCGAGCTTTTTTGAGGTATGTTGAAAGTGTGTGTAGAACCAGATGGTTTTAATAAAGCCTGGTCACGTATTCGATTAAACGCGTTGGGGCTGAGTGACGCGGACATGAAATCGTTGGGAATTCGATCCATCATGGGCCCCAACTGTTCATGGGCCATTGAAGCCAGCGGATCATGAACATTGCTATTTGTCTTAATACTGATCTCATCCTCTAAATCATCATCGAATTTTAAGTTTGGAATATCACCACCAGGAAATAAGTCACTTGGAGGAATATTTAATGGGATATTAGCGAAAGCTGCATCAAAGTCTTGAGTAAAGTCGAAGTCGGAGGTTGGAGAAACCGGCTCCATTGTCTTAATCAAAATGCAGAGAGTGTTGAGAAAACAAAAAAGATATGCAAATGGAAATCGATCAGTATGAAGTTAAGTTGAGTTGAGTTGCTGTTTATCGATGAATTTTAAAGGTTTGGTGGTAGAAAAATCTTAAATTGAAAAATAAAAAAAAGTGAAGAAGAAAAAGAAAAAAAAAACACGACAGATTGAAACTAGCGAAAAAAGAACCAACCCATTTTTAACAAAAACAAAATTCGCGTGATATTTCAAGGAAAAACGCCCACAGACACACACACACACACACACAAATTCGCGATTTCGTGAATTTATTTTTTTCAAAGATCTCATATGCTCATTATCACTATTATCTTTTTATTGAATTTATTGCACCTTAGGAATTATTTTAATAATTAGTAATCCTAGTTCAAACCAAAGTCACATGGTAGCCGTGCACCCTGTTAAATTCAACAGTTTTCTGTGATATTTCGTTGAGCAAATCTGAGAAATATTGGTAGTTGTTTGCAAGTAAAAAATTCATAAAGTTTCTAAATATACAAAAAAAAATTATTCAATAAAAAAACATTAAATGAAAACAAAAAAGGACTATTAAGAATTATGTGCATAAATAGACAAAGGTCTCAAACTTCTTTGACTGTTTGTTGATGGTCGTCTATGTGCAGGAACATCTTGAAGAGCTTCAGCAACTTCAGGAAGAACCAAATCTTCAGTGCTAACCACAGATGAGGCAGATGAGCCATTAACATGATTATGTGATAGTTCCAGTCTGGTATCTTGTAACTCTGACAGTCCAGAAATCACTGAGCCAGCTCTATGGTGATGGCCGGCCTGTCCATTGGCGCCACGATGAGCACTGTTGTAAACTAAATTATTGGCTCCTGCGTCACTGCTATTGCTGCGGCTTGTTTGTTCACTGCCACCGCTACTGGGACTTGTATCTCCATCAATTCCCAAATGAATTTCTGATAAAGTAGGCGAGTGCATGTTACTGCCACTTTGTGTAAATGGAAGACTGGACGCTGAAAGCATGGACAATCTAGATCCTGCCGCAGCAAAGCCAAATCCCATTGTACCCATTCCACATCCAGGGGAAGAGCCGCCCAAAAGCATGTTATTCCACATAGAAGGGTTCTTCAGCGACCGTGTAGATTTGCCAAACAATGACGAGGTGGTGGAAGACACAGAGTCCCTAGCAATGTGTCTATGCTGTTTACCAAGGTATACAGAATTATTGACAGAGTGGCCGTTTCCTTGTTGTGTGAAACTAGAATTTGAAGTTGTGGGCTGAAGATTCAGTTGGGTATTACTGCCGTTATTTGAAGAGTACCCATTTCTAGTGAATGGGGATGAAACTGGCAAAAGTCCGTTGTTGTATCTTTTTCCAACGCTACCAGCACTATTGCTTCTTACGCTCGCTGACGATGACGAAACTCTGTTTTGGAACTGGGATATCGAGGCCGCATTAATGCTTCCTGACATGGTTGATGTTTCCACTTCATGTTCAAACTGTTTGAATTCAAGAAGTCTGTGCACGAGGCGCTCCAATGATAATGACAGCGCTTTGTTATGATTGTTTAATGTGCGAACTTCAAACTCCAAATCGTAAATCTTCTTTTTGGCGGACACACTATCCTCTGATGAGTCACTATCTTCTGATTCCTCGCTGTTAGCCAACGTAGCACGCTCAAGCTCATCTGCCAAACTATTGCTGGTGTGAATGGATTTGATTTCACTTCTAGTCAAAGTGCCTTCTTTTTTTTCCAGCTCCTTTTTGGGTTCCTGTTCTCCAGCGTGCTTGTGATTATTGTGATCATGGTGGCGACGACCGTAGTGGTGACGTTTCTTACGTAAATGGCTCTCAGAGTCGCTGTATTCTGCATCAGAGGAGAATCCTCCAAGAATGGCTTTTTCCGCCAATAAGTATTGAAATCCTTCGTTTTCTTCCATCAGCTTGGTAACCAAAGTTTTTTGCTGAGCCACCTCTGCTTCAATTTGATTATGGCGGATTGTGTACTCACGAGATAATAACTCTGTTTGTTGTTTCAACTGTTCTAATTCCATTTTTAATCTCTCAATGGTCTTGTCTTTAGCAGCTAAGACTGAAGAAGATGGTGCAGGACCTGGCTGAGACCCTGAAAACGATGAGGTAATTGGAGACTGATTGCTGTAAGAGGTCATTGCAGTGAAGTTGGTAGCAGTTGAGGTAACTGAAGAGGGAGAAGAAGAGGCTGAAGATGCAGATGAAGGTAAAGTGGATGAATTGCTGGAACCAAAGCCAGTGAGACTTGCAAATGAATGCATTGAAAAATACCTATTGTGATTAGTTGACTGTTGAGGTTGTTTATAAGTGTTGTTACTGGTGTCAGCTTCATCGGGTTCTTCAATAGTGGGAGGGAGCATTTTTGAATGCTCAGTAGCTATCTTTTTAAATTTGATGTTTTCTTCTTTAAGACGCTTGATAGTCTTTTCAAATTCTTGTTCCTTGTCAAGCCATTGCTGTTTCTCGTTGAGATTATTGACTTGTTCTTGTGAGAGTTCCGATTCAAGACTATGGTTGCTTTTCTTGAGATCCTTTATTTGAGACTGCAGAATGGCAACTTCTTTGGCCATAGAAACAACGTCATTTTCAAGTTGTGATTGAAGCTCTAAACTGTTTTCAAGTTTTTTTCGGGTTTCTCGAAGCTGGCGGTCTAGATTGGAAGATTCCATTTGCTCCAGCTCCAGATCTTGACGTAGCCGTTCTGTGTCAGCAAAAACTCCGGACGATCCATAGGATTGGGGCACATATTCATGGTGATTTGAAGGGGGTGTATTTTGATATTTTTTATTAGAATGTGCATCAGCTGGTAAACCAATACTTTGTCCCAGGTTAGCGCCTGAGCTGTCATAACGGATATGATTATTAGTGCCATTCATTTTGATTTAAGTAGGGTAGTAGTGTCCTTGAGGGTATTTAGAGTGGATATTGAACCCATCCAGTTGTTAGTAGGAAGAAAAAAAATATTGTTGGGATTTCAATCGGGGATATCTGTAATAGACGACACAGATAAGGCGCTAGAATGACGTCAATGTCAAAGTTTGTGAGTTCAGGCCTTGTAGGCAGTAGCAGGCACAAATAGTGTTGAAAAGAAGAAAAAAGATTAGATGTGGAATCCGGGCTTGGGCGAGGATTGTCATCTGTGTTGACAGGTCGAGAGTCAGTAGAAAAGTCTTCTATGCAGTATAATGATTTGCGATTTTCTCGATAGTAAATGATGTGATGAAACAGTGTATTAGATTTTGATCAGATGCTTTCATAGGCAGGTAAAAAATGAGTGGAAAAAAAAAAAAGTTAATGGGCAAAAGAAAGCGTATGTATGAATGAAGAAAGCAAAAGTTGAGGCAGGACAAAAATGGTGAAAGACTCAGGAAGGAGAGTCGGAATGGGTTTCGAAAAGGAGACAAAAAGGGATGTAGAAAAAATGACATTACATAATTTGTAACACACTAACTTGACAACTACTACTCAAGTAAGAATGCTGGGTTTTTACATTTCACAAATATTTGCTAGGAATATACAAGCAGTATTAAGCCTCAGCTATTAGTTATGCACAGACTCGCATGGAATAGAGTAGTGGCAGATAATACCGCCCAGTACTCAGTGCTCTGCGCCTACGAGATACATTCCATGGCTACAGGTACAGGTTAGTAAAACCTAACCCGTACTGAGTAAGGATTGACTAATTGGAGGGTGAATGAAAAGTTCACCAAACCTCTATTTTGAGTTGAGCACACATCACTAATATTACTAGCAATAGAGATGGCTTACGCTATTGCATCCTACTATATATAGCTTCCTTGAGTTATCTGTATCTCCATAAGAGCGGTCTATTGGCTATTACGTACTTCACCACTCGCCACATAAAATATAATTCATACCTTTTATCGTAGTTTACAGTTCACTGTTGATAGTTCAACGACCTATGCCAATACCTTGTAGTAGTCTGTCGGGTATACTTAAGTATATTTTTAGACTGATTGGTTTTGATCCCATTCGTGCCGTTCATGTGGGCAATGAGGGTCCATGAGCTATATCTGTCTTTGCTGGTCCATATCTCTGAGCGGGTCAGGCTAATGCATACTTTGGCAAAAACCCTGGCTGAAACCTGGCACCAGCAGTTCCCAAGCGTGTGTGTATTTATGTGTGTTTTAGAAATTAAAAATATCTAGCATCAGAACACAAACATTTGAACTGTATCATTTGGATCTGAGATGTATTTGTACCTACTTTAAAATCTATGAATTGTGAGACCTGGTAACTTCATGATGGCATGGCTTATAAGTTGAAATCGAAATAGTAGAGTGGAAGCTTAAATGCAAAAAAGTTCTCTTACTTTCCCCTTGGCGCCTGGGGAAACCATGTGAATGGGACTATTGACAGGTTTCCTTTATTCATTCATTTTCTCTGTAAATCAAAAGCAATATCATTTTAGTTTAGTTAACTACCAGAAGAAAATAGAAGCAATGCACGTGATGTTACTTGAGTAATTATACGTCACAGGCCATGATAATTATTTTTGATGAGTTGTCAAAGACGTTTATGAAAAATAGTTGAAAGTGATGTAAATATGTTTTCATAAATAATGCACAGTACTTTGAAACACAATAAATCGACGCTAACATCTTATTTGTTTCTTTCCTTGGATATTATTATTTTTTCATGTACAGGTGTGTTTTAACTTTTGACAAATAATATTTGGGACAGTATTAGTTTGTGCCTGTCTCAGACAGGATTATGCAACATCCCTCACCAGTGCCAAAGCATAATAGCCATGGTATAAATTAGATTTTTCTTTTCTTTTCCGTTTGGGAGCGTCAAATAACCACTTAGACACATAAAGGTAACGTTTTTTTAGACAGGTGTATTGGTTGTAGCAGTTTTATATTTTTACTCTGTAACTACAACACATTTGTTAACCTCTAAGCCATATATGTTATCAGTTTGCTAAAATCGACACAGCAGCTTTTAAAACAAGGGTTGCTCTTTTTTTTTTTGTCTTGTGCAACAAAAACTACCAAATTGTTTTTAAGCTTGATTAACACTGTGGTTTACAAAGCTGGTATGTCGGTAAATATCAGTTTCACCCGAGCTATTTAGCATGATATCAAAAAACAAACAACTGAAAAAGATATAAGAAGGTTACTAATAAAATTCAGTTTTATCCATCTTGCTTCTGGTCCTTTAGCTTTGAGGTATATCTTAAATAATTGTACTGTATTTGACCGTTTGTTGCAAAAAGGATCATAAAATGACATATATATTTGTATAGTTAAACCAGATATAAATGGTTTGTGATACAATTGGACTGAGAAAAAAAGTTCAGCGGTATGCCTCAGTTAAAAAATGTCACAGCTAGTTAACTAGGTGACTTCAATTCTTATTTTTGTTGAACTTACTTGTTTCCAGTTTGAGTTTATTGAGACTTTTATAATTATTGTTCAGTAACCCTACTTAATAAATTTTGATTAAATCAGAAATAATTAAATATAAGCAGCTCCATCAAGAGTCCGAAAAAATGAAAGCTCACTCAGTGATGTCCATTGAATACTAGTTGTTTAGAGAAGTGCAGTAAAACCGGTAATTGCAGTAAGACCAAAGCAGGCGTCCCAAGCAACAGCACCATTTGCTTGAGCAGGGATTGATGATGATACCCTGGAAGTGCTGGCTCCAGCTGGTGATGCGTGTGATGAAGATGCTGAAGCGGCTTGAGAAGGTGATGATGCAGAAGAAGCTTGAGAAGAGGAAGAGGCAGAGGAAGCGGAAGCGGAGGTAGTTGAGAAACCGACTTTAGTAATAGAGGGAGCTGATGTAGATGACTAATCGGAAGCAGAAGCGGAGGAAGAATATGACGACGATGAGACAGATCCAGGAAATGCGGCAGGAACAAGAGGTGTTACAGAAGAAGAAGCTTCAGATGTGGTTTGAGCGGTTGATGAAGTAGAAGCGGAAGAAGAAGAAGAAGCTTGTGCTTGACTATAATCAGTAGCACTGGCAGCATCAGGAGTAGTTCTCATATTGCACTGTTGAAGAAAAGAATCAAGAGGAGTGTCATACCTAGTCTAAACAGAAGCACAAGCGTAGCATTTGCTCATTGTCTTACGAAAGTTACTGCCATCAGAGCAGTAGCAATTGGTATCAGAACCGCCACGACATTTGCGTGCCTCAACAATAACATCGCCACAGTTTTTGTGGCACATCCCAGCAGCATTTTTTTGATCAGCTTGGGCAAGCGCAAGTGCCTCAGGCAAAGGATTAGGAGATACAATAACAGCAGAAGAAACTACAAAAAGGGCAATAACAAAGTTTGGGGAAATAATTATTGGTTGTATTTTAATGGCTGAAAAACGAATGCTAGAACGAAATATTCAAAGTTGGAAAAGATTTTTTTAAAAAACAATGCTGTTTTTTCAAAAATAAATCGAGCGAAGTTGAGATATTTATCGATATTTGTCCAAGGGCGATTGTTTAAACCAACTGTCTGTAAATGGGTGTTGTTTCGATTGAACCACATTAGATTTTAGCCAATCATAGTTATTTCTGTACCAAAATGAGGGAAAAATCTGCAGTTTTTCCTATTAGGGCTTCATAATTTTTTTTTTTTTGTTTTCTTTTTTTCAGTTGCTTATTTCATGTTTTAATCTTTTCCAAGATATTCATCAGCTATTTCCAATATATTTCCTAATGTAGACTTTCCTCAGGATTGGTTTTTATTTTTGCTTCTGCCTAGGGTTGGAAAATATATGGAATACGCCGGCTGGGCGTTGTTGCTTTGAATTTCCGACCCTAGAGAATTTTTTCGCTTATTGGGCAAGGAACATAGCAATTTAGTCTCGCCAGGCATCAAAAGTCTTGATGGTCAAATGTCTATGCCTTTCGGCCAGTTCGTTCCTCAACCATATTGAAGGGCAATAAATTATTCTTAATCAAGAGAGTAGCACATAAGCTCAGTTGTGTTTTACGGCTCTGTTCATAAAAGTCATTACCATGAAATAAAATATTAGTCTGAATGGGTAGCCCGTGAGGAAATAGATTGCAACAACACTCTACAATCCATTTTGATATTTTGAATAGGCTTTCTAACGGTTTTCTATGTGTAAAAATCTTATTTCCACTTGTGTCCCATTTTGAAGAAGCAAACGATTTGAGTATTTTCAGTTCCCATAGTTTTGGAGCAATGATAATAATAGCTTAGAGCCCAAAACTGGGCACATTGTTCATTGTTGAAGAGTAAAACCTGAATATAAAACTTCAGCCCGTGTAATATCTTGTTTCACTACACAACTATTAATAGTTTTCAGATGCCAAATGACATAATTGTTTTGAAACTTTCCTAATTAGGAATAACGTCTAGTTGCTCTTTAATATTTCACCTCTTCAGAAAGAATACGAAAGTCAAAAGTTAAAGTTTTGAATTCATTTCAAATGTAGAAAAAAGTTCAAGTGTTTTACTATTGCTTCAGTATATTTCAGAGAAAAATACGTTTATACTTTAGGCTTGAATTTACAAGATAATAATCTCGATAGAGTGATTGCTCAGAAACTGGTTTTGACTATTTTTGGTAGTTTTTTTTTTTTTTTCTATGAATACTTGTAATTCTTTTGGTTGTCTAGAAGCCTAAAGCTAGTGTTGTATAAAAATCAAATCTTTCTTCAGGGTCTGATGACGATTATTTTCATCTCTTGGATATATTTTCCTTTGATTCCGTTGAAAGCCGGACAATTTCGTTTTTTTTTTTTTTTAAGATTGTTTTTTGGTATCAGATTCCACAATTAAAACATTAAAGTGTTTCCACATCATTCTCTTTAAAAGTACTTATCTAAGCAGTACCATTTGTTTATTATCATATCAATTCCAGTCATTTTGTTAAACATTTTTAACTCGCCACTATTCAGACTTCAAATACCAACAATTTTGGAGTTTCAAACTTGTGACAACAGTAGATCAGCGAACGATAAAAAAATCGATATAGACATTATCCGAAAAAAGTGAAGCACAATTCTTTGGCCAGAATGATATGATAATCATAGCAATGAAATTTGATACAATTCTTTTTTTTTTTTTTTTTTTGAGTCGTCAAAATGAAAAACCGTTTAGGAACTAACGACATGAAGAGCCACAAAGATTAGGTAAAGGTATCAAAAACACAACCTAATAAATCATACGGATGCTGCTAATTGTTTTAGGTACAACACGAGTTTTTAAATCTATCTTGGCCACGAATTGTTCAAAATAGTAGCTACAAACTGTTCTAGGGTATATATCTCAAAGTGTGGTTAACGAGTATCCTAGTAATATTGTATGGTATCTACATTTTTTGGCTCTTCTCAAAATATGACAGACAAGTGAATTTTAAAATTAAATACGTCTTTTTCAATTGAATACGCAAAATCATTCATTTATATCAAGGTAATACTGAAAACAAAGGATAGTGTCAATATAAAAAGAGTGAGACATGAATACAGTCGCTTTAACTAAATTCTAAAGCTGATTTCAAAGAAACATCATGGTAATATTAAAATAATGAAAAAAAAAAACTCAATGATCAAATTATTGTTTGTGTTTAATAGTTAGATAAATTTCAATGCTCTATAATCTTTCGTTTCTCCATCCAAAAGAATTCACATTTAGAGAATTCAACTTTCTTTTTTGTTTGTTTGATATCCTTTATCGTAAAAATAGTAATAGTAATAGTAATAATGATAATAATAACAATAAATCTCATAAGTTCAGTAACAATAAATTCAATTTGTTAGTGGGAATCTTGCTAATTTTTCGTTTTTTTTCTTTTTGTTTATGTCTTGACATTGTTTGAAAGCTCGCCAGCTTCAATTCCTTCCTGGTACTTTTCAAGAGCATATCTGGTGCCGCAGTAGGTGCATGGGTGAGCGCCAGGCTTATCAAGGTTGATGAAAACTTTAGGATGTCCTTGAACACCTCTGCCACCATCACAGACTGCAATGTTGTCGTGTTCGCCGAGGTACACAATAGGCTGCTTGGCAATCAGTTCAATGGCGGCATAAGGACGGGGCTGCATTTCCAGGTCGCGCTGGAGAACTCGGACGCCAGACAAGGCCTCGGCACGGGGCTTCTGGGAAGGTGCCCAGGTGTCTTGACGGTTGGGAGCTTGCTGGGAAAGAATTTCAGCAACACGGGCATCTTTTTCAGGATCTTCAACAGAAATCTGGGAAGGAACCTGAGGAGCGCATGCTCGCAAGCTAGTTGAAAATAAACGAGCGGTAGTAGCGCGAACAGCTGTGTATCTGGGAGTTAATCGAAGCATTGTAGTTGTTGCTTTTGTGTATATGAAGGCTAGGGAAGATTGATATTGATCTCCAAAAACTAGGTAGATATGAGGGATGTATAAATCTTGAAAAAATGATAATAAAAAACCCTGTGTGTATTTTTTTACCTAGTGTTAGAAAAGAGTGTGCGCTGATTGGCTGTGCACATTGTGTAACAAAAAGTTGTAACATCTAGGCCAAATTTCACCTTCGATGAAAACATCACCAAAAAATGTGAAAATATATGTAGTGACTGATAAGGAAAGAGATATGAAGAAACAAGTGGTTTACTGAGTTTGGAATAGTTGTATAATAATTTTTACACTAAAACATTGTTTTTGAATTTAAGAGTCTTTAATTGTTAATTTCGCTGAAAATTCGATTGAAAAAGCACACTTCAATCACAATGAAGAACTAGATATACACCTACTCAGGCGATACAAAAAACAAAAAAAAATGAAAAAAGCATTCAAAGCTGGTTTGAATTATAATATATATTATGCAAGCAATAAAAAAACAATATAAAAAAGAATAATCATTCAAAGGACATTTAAAACGCATTCAAAATGCTCTTTGCAGTTTCAGCGGCTCTTTTATAATTCTACTACCACTGCCTGAGCCATGAAGTCAGTAGATCAGCTCTCTAGTGCTGAGCTTGTTCAAATGCATGTAAATATCAGTGCCATAGCCTTCAATGCTTTGGAGAACAATGTCACCGCCAAAATATTTGGCGTACAGGCGCGTGATTGGCAGCCCGTAACCAAAACCCGCCATCGGCGCGCCCATCATAGGTTGACTGAACTCTGGGCCGATTTTCGGAGGCTCTTTGACGGTGGTGTAGTTGTACAACCAGACTTTCTCTTGCACTGAGCGTGGAATGCCGCCGCCTTGGTCCGATATTCTAATTGTAATATCTTCTGTCCCGTCTCCAACTACTATTGTGACGGGTGGGTATTTGCTTGACTCAATGTCTGTTCCGTATTTTTCAACAACTGCTCTCAACGAGTTTTTGGTCAACTCAAAAATCATGTGTGACAGGTGAGCAGGAATGTACATGAATCTGAGTTCTGGATCGCATTCAATAATGACTTCTGGAGCATCATAAAGGCCATAAGTATCTTCGCAGATTTCTTTCGCAAGAGATACAGCGTGCTGGACCACTTCACGAACATTGGTATTAGTACAAATGATTCCAACATAGTTCGGAGCAAATTTTCCTTCCATTAGCGCTAGCTGTTGGCCGATCAACATTCTGATTCCGATTCTCGACATGAAGAAACGGTCTAAAAAGTTTTGAATTCGTTGGTCCATCAAGTCCGATTCAACGTTGTTATAATTCATCATTTCGTTATTGTCGTTATTGTTATTATTGTTGGTATTCAATGCAAATTGTTTTTGTTGAGCATGTTCTTTGATTCCTTGTGCAATAGTCGTAACAACAGCATCATGTCTCTTTCTAACTTTCGTCAAACACTCTGAAAACAGTTTCAGGTAAGTATGGACCTCGTTTGGCCATTTCTGGTCACCATCATATTTTACTAGCGGAGAGCCTCCAAATTTTTCAAACAGCTTTGTTTTTAGCGACCCAAAAAACGAGCTTTTGCTAGAAGTTACTTTGGTTTTGTCTGCTGTTTTTGTTCCTCCTTCTTTTTCTTTTTCGTCCCCATTGGTGAGGTGTGCTTTCCCATTTTCAACAGGAATAGTCAACGCCTGGCTCGACACATGCAACATTTTGGTCCTTACTTCTTCAGGTATCTTTTCCTGAGCATACCGCTGCATATTCGTAATGTCTTCAAATGATTTGACATACCATCCGTGCACCCTTTTGATGCTTTGGGTCTCGCTGAGTCCGTCGGGCAAGTTTTCGAGGTCTCGCACACGGTGTGCTAACCGTACAGGCAACTCGTCGGCCATAAATTGGGCAGACCGGTAGACGGTGGCTGTTGATGGGGTTTGGCCAAACCGTGCCATCTGCGCAAGACTTAAGGCGGTAGGAGGGAATCGGGCATAGTGACTGATTCTTTGAGCAGTTTCTGCTGACACTTTGATAGCAGTAGTAGCTGCTTGTGCCATTGTTCAATGTAAATAAAATAAAAATAAAAAGAATAAAAAATCAAATAAATAAATTAAGGATGGGAAAATAAAGAGAAAAAAGAACAATATTGCCGAGGCGATATAGGTATTGCATATATTTATTTGAACGATGATGTAGTTTCAAAAATATGAGAGTACTAGCCTTATAAACAACAATAACCAATAAAAGTGGCCGTGATATGTGAAATCTTCAAAAGGCAATTGATTCCAAAACAATAAAAATAGAAAAAAAT